>OY856187.1:116973165-117030642 GCA_963693315.1 Diogma glabrata
GTATTCAGTTATTAGGCGTTGTAATTGTCAATAAAACTCTGAAACAATTATATAACCACAATGGAAAAAGCGTGCCTAGAAAACTTGGAGTATGGAGTTTGGAGTATCAAGTCAAGTTGTGTATGCTCAATGCTGTGTAATCTATTCGGGTCTTTTGGACTCTTTAATAGTTAATAGTGTACTAAAACGATTTATTGCTGTTTGAAATATGACATCCAAGTTTGAAAAATCAAAATATCGCAGTGTAGCGACTTTGCACCAACTGCATCTTTTACAGATTCGTTACAAATATTGGCGCCGAAACAGGAGCCTGCAAACTTTAGAAACCATTAATTCCCTGACTTCGATTGACCTTTAGTTAACCAATGTGGTTAAAAATCGGGAAAGTACTCTATGGGCTGATTACCCATCTAAATTAATTTAATTTTTCAAGTGATACTTGAACAGAACATTGATTGACTTATAAAATTAATGCAGGAAAAGAGATTTATTTCGTTTTTTTCTAAACATAGTCACTAATATCTCAGTTATTTCTTATAATTATTACCCAGAAATTAATCTCTAGATCCAGTGTTTTGTGTTTGTGTATGCACAACTATCAATATTATAATTTGGCTTTCACTTGACATAGGGCCCCGGTACTTATTTCCTTACCCGGTGCTTAAGCATTTCACCACGTTTAGTATGAAATGTCTATTTTCTTTTAGTAAATTAGTAAAGTAGTTAAATAAATAAAATTTAACGTAGTCATACCAAATTTCCCACAACCTGCCTCTAAAAGAACAATCTAGAAATTGATTAGGATTGTGAATTACTATCATTACTTCTTCCTACGCCTAACCAAATATCTTGATTCAATTCACGCATATTAAAAACCTTATGTAAACGTCCTAAAACAAACATTTGTATGATAAATGCTACCACTTTTTTTTCAACAAAATACGCACTTTCCGATCATGTCAAAAATTAAACCTCATCATCATAAATGTAATCTTCTATCACAATTATACAATAAATTCGTATATGTTTATTTGAAACACTATACATTCAGCAAATTTCTCACAGCAGTCGCACCATTACAATCCACAAGCAAATGACATGGTCTAATGTAAGATATATAAAAACCTTAGAACTTAGAGCGCAGACAAAGTCCCAGACTTCCTGGAGACACAAGTTTTTAATCAAGTACTTCAACCTCTCTACCGACTGATGCTTTTATACATCAACTTTGCATAGAAATAAAAATTTAATTCCAGTCTGAACCAACAGATTACAATAAATTTGCCTTTTGAGGTAAGCGATTTAAGGTAAAAACCCATAACAAATTCTGCATATTAACTTTGCGTAGCATCGGTTAATCCGACCAGTGGCGCACACAAGGGGGGGGGGGGGGGGTGGTTCGGGTCCGGACCCCCCCCCTAACCGATAATTTTTCAGTATTGTTTTTTAAAGTTAGACATTATTAAGTGTTAACCATAAGAAATTATAGATTAACATCTCTAAATATCGTAAGATACGATGCTAACTAGGGATCTAAGGTTACTCACTATTGATCAATTCTCTTTGAGTATTTTTTGAACGCTATTTTTAAAGTTTTGTGGATTACAATTATCAAGAAAGACCCACATCAGTAAGGCATTTCAGAGATGCTAGATTCTGTTAAAAAAAATTCTTTGAAAAGCTACATCTTGTTACTCGAACCTTAAAAAGATGGGCTGCTATTGATACTCTTCAGGTAAAATTGATTTGATCTAGGCAGACACACGCGTTTATCCATAGTTTATTTGTGTACCTTCAAATCAGCAACATACAACGAATCAAGCTCATTAGTAAGATTTGAATTGCTGAGCAGCAATGAAAGTCTCACCAAGGTTTTCAACGTGACAAAGAAAGTAAATTTCCCGTCGCTCTTCCTTTACGGAAACCGTATTGTCTTTCATTAAGTATTTTTGACGACTTAAGAAGCTCATAATATTAAAATTAATGAAATTCTCAAATATTTTAGCAACAACCGACAAGATTGATATGGGTTTGTAATTTGTTGAATTCGTGTTAGCAACTTTTTTGGAATTGGCTGTATACTGGCCATTTTTAAAGAGCATTTATTTTAAATTTTATTGCTTCTTCACATTTACCCGAAGGCCGAAGCCTAAAGATCAGCCTTCAGAACCATCTATCGAAATAAACCTGCAAATACCCTCGTGTATTGTTTCTAAAAATTAGAAGCAGAAAGGTTTGAATTAAACATATATCTCTAGGCCCAAGACAAGATTGAAACTGTTTAGAAACTTGTAAATTTAAATGAGTGGAAATCAGATTATGGTCTGAACCACCTAAAGGTTCTGATACTTTAAATTGTACCAACGAAAAATCATTTATCAAAAACAAATAAAGCAATTTACCAATTTGACCAGGAATATCAGTATAGCTCTGCTAGGTTGTTTGGCCATTATATCCGAGTGAAAATAAATATAAAAATAAAATAATAATATAATAATAATATAGTATAAATTTTGTTTGAATAAACTGTTTTAGTATCAATAAATTCGTTCCCTTCTCAATAATGAAACCCCAACAAAAATATTTGTTTTCCCAGCCAAATTTGCCCTTAGAAACAAACAAAGATTATTTAATATTTGGTTCCATAACAAAAATACCTTAACGATTTAAGTCCTAATATCTATACAGCCCAATAGTATTTTAAACCAGATAAACGAGAAAAACAGAAATTGACAGAGCGAGAGCGGCAAAACCTTCTACCATGTCCATTTCTGACAAAAGTTTTTACAGTGCCATTAATTCTTCAAAGTCTGGCACCAACTCTTTTTTTTCCTATTATTGACGGTGATTTAATCGTCACTGACCCTGCGAGAAAAACCCATTGTTCGCGGAACGCTTTGATCTGGACTGTGATCTCGACTGTTTTAGAAACTCCTAAAGAAAAACCAAAAATCCAGTCTTCAGGAGTAAATATGAAAGATCTTTATGTCAATCCCAAATTGTCAAAAAAAATCTTAAGGGGGTAAACTACCAGCAAAGTCTCCGGTCTGAACATCATTCCTCCTATTATTCTAACAACATTTTCAAAAGAACTTGCACCTTCTCTTACCAAAATTTTCTACAAATCCTATATATCTGATATTTCT
The DNA here is from genome assembly GCA_963693315.1 of Diogma glabrata. Lineage (NCBI taxonomy): Eukaryota > Metazoa > Arthropoda > Insecta > Diptera > Cylindrotomidae > Diogma > Diogma glabrata. The sequence continues at coordinate 116,976,312 of OY856187.1, forward strand.
CTTTCGTACTGGAAGTTAACCAATGTCCAACCCATCCCGAAAATGAAACAAAATGTGATATTTCAAATTATGTACCGCAATACCCTTGCTCTCACTTCTCTCTAAAATATATGAGCATTATATTAATACACAGCATTAATGTCAGATCGGGGTGATTTTTTTCCGTTTATGGGATATTTCATTTTAAACAGGAAAGCGGGCAAAAACTTGGCAAGTGCGGGCTTTTTCGCAATTAATTGCAGAAACGTTTTTAATTTTAAACTTATTCAAAATGATCGCAACAACTATTTTTTTCCTATGCTTCCAGAAAGATGTTGATTACTCAATAATTTTGTTTAAATGAATCTGCCATTCATCGCCCTTGTAGTATACATACAGTAAAATCGATGAAATTTCCGCTTTCAGATGTTGATGTTCTGATATTTTTTAGGCAAATAGAAACAAACGTTTCGAAAATCCCAAAAGCAATAACATATTTCTGAGTTTCAGGAATATTTTCACACTACGACACCAAAAATAAAATCACCTGCAACTATGGTACAAGATGGCTCCTCTCTATGCATCGATGCATTTTGAACATATTAAAAAATTGGGATGCTTTGTATCATTATTTCGATTATACGTATCGAAAAAGAGGTATTGCAATTTCAAAATTTTTTGCAAACCTCGAAATCAAGGCATATTTACTTCTTTTAAAAAACGTCTTTCGCAATTTTGATAGATTTAATGCTCTATTTCATAGAAATACTATCTTATTCCACAAGGTGTATGAAGAATCGAAACAAATATTGTTATATCGGTGGTTTTTGAAATTTTTTCCATATAAACAATTGGATTTATATGTATGTATATTTTTTTAATTGAAAGCTTGATGGGAAGTTTTTCCTTAAAGGAACGGTAAAAATCGGGAAGTTTTGATACGGCAACGTGAAATTTATTTTTTAAAGTCTAGCTTCACTGATGCATACATATAAAAAATTTTGGAAGACAAATCTGACAGCCAATACGTTTTTTGAAACAAAAGATCAACAACCGATCGAAACACACCGATCTACATCGTACAAATGAAATGCTTAGTCCGAATCAACAATCACGGGGGCGTACAATTCACAAAGGTTTAAAAAGCGTTCATCAACACCTCAACACGCATGTTGTTGTGGGACCTAGGTCTTAAAAGGTATCTATGTGTGTTGTTGTAATTCCTACACAGAACTTTTTATTAAAAAAAAATTCGTTGACTTCCAGCCAAATCCTCCAACTCCAAACAAAAATTTGCTAATCAAGCGTAATCTTTATATGAGGTTGAGCAAATAAAATAATTGATATAATTTCGGAATGTTGCCGAAACTGAAAAAGATATGTGAATTGGGGGTTTCTGCAACTTACTTTTTTGTTGTTCAACTTCAATTATAGCTACACCACGAAAGAATTTTTTTCCGGATGTGTCCGCGGACGTCCATAAAAAAATCCATAATTAAGGGAGAATAGATTCACAGATCAAATCCGCGAGCTTGTCCATCGGATTTCAACAATAACGATCGGGCCGACAGCCAATTCATTTCAGCGTGTAAGTGTTCTTAAAAAATGAAGTATACTTTAATTAAATATTAATCTAAATTGCTTATAAATTGCCGGACATCGAAAATTTTTGAAAAACAAAAAAAAATAAGCACATTTCTTTTTGTCTTTTTCATATTTTTTTACAAATATTCATAAATTTTCAAAAATCAGCCTATAAAATTTTAAAATCATAATAATAATTTTCTATCCTAAAATAATTAAACAATACAGATTTTATGCCTTTAGTCAGTTTTTTGCCCATGTAGACCTTGTTTTTTCGTATTTTGACAACTAAGGCCTAGTTTGCACGATGCAAGTTACTGGTGTACCAGTAAACAGTAGCTTGCCTGTTCACTCGCCTTAAAAATATTTGACAGCAACTATACTCGCTTGTACTGTTCACACGATGGCAGTTACTTGCCAGTTGTATGCGAGTTGATTTTTCGTTGTTTTTGTTTTTACAAAAATTTGATAGATAACTAACCGAAGTTAGCTAATATTTGATGTTTTATAACATTTGTTAGTTAAAAAAACAAATAATTTATTGTTGAAATCAACCGAATCCAATACGATCATTTCAATGTGGAGGGGAAGGCGAGTGGCAAGTAAAAACAAAATATGTTGTAATAACTCGCCTGCGAGGTACTGCTCTACTCGCGCATGCGAGTAACTCGCCTTATGTGTTCACACGATGCCAGCAACTGTACTACTGTAACTCGCTAGCTCAACTCGCACGTTTACTCGCCTTGTGTAAACTAGGCTTAAATAGCAAACTAATAACCCTAGCATTATATTTTCTTTTTTCCGACATTTTAAATTAATTACGCGTTCATTTGTTATGGAGCAAGAAATTTAAGTTAATAAAAAACAAATTGTAAACTAAACTTTTTTGACAGATGCGTGGTCCGCCAACCAAAAACTCCGATCAATTTAATTTATGCCGAACCTGGTCCGCGGATCAAAATCGGTCAATTTAAGACGAATTTTATACCATTAACATAAGGGCCTGGTCCGATGACGGACTTGTCCGCTGATCGTTACAGTGAACAATTTTAAGTTAGTGGTGAACGGCGGATCGGACCGAAACCGACAGATCGATCCGACGGACTAAGTCCGCGGATAAGTCCTATTGTAAGGATAATCCCTATTGTGAAATAAAGCAGACGTTAGTTGTAGTTTTATATAGAATCAAAACCTCGATATTGTAAGCGTGCTTGTTGTGTTAGCACAGAAAAAATCGTGAACTTAGAGCGCCATTTTGAAATTAAAACTTAACATAAAAAAAATTTGAAAAATATTTAACGGCATCTTGAAATATAAAACTCCATTAAAAGCGTTTTTTAAAAATTTAATCAAAAACACAAATCCATTTTTTTGCATATGGCAAGGTTCATTGTTTTTTGCATATGGCATATAGTATAGTATATTAAGTTCAATGCCCGTTCTTAGCTATAAAAACACCAATATTGGTGCAGTTTGGACCAAGTTATTCAAGTTTTTGCAAATAAAGTTAAAACTCAAAATTTGGAAAAAAATTACTGCTAAGAATAAATTTTTGCAACAAACTTAACTTAAACTCAAATTCTTAATTCATTTATATATCAGTTGTTTTATATTTTCGAATTTAAACTGGGAGCCATTTTGAGTTTTCGATATTTCAACCGCGTTTATGTCTCTTCCATTTGTGCCGCATCGTAAATAATATTTTACAAGTTCAGTCGTTCTCAAACATCAGTTAAGAATTATTTTAAAATAGTAGTGTAAAGTCAATTTTTTTTATATGGCGTTGTGAAGAAGTTGCAAGTGGAAAAGTAGTCCAAATTCATACTGATAAAAAATTTACTCCATTTATAAGAGATAAACCGTGGATGCCGAGAAATATTTGTGTCAACTGTATGTTTTGAAGAAAACACCCTTAGAAAGAATGAAAAATTGTAATAAAGTATATTCTGCTACTATGTAGCGCGTATAAGTCGTTCTAAAACGTGTGAAGGGAACAAGTTTAGCACTAGTATCAGCACATAATAGTGTTATCGTATACACAAACATTTGTTATTTTCAAAATAAATAAAACAAAATTTAAAGCATTTTAGTAAAAGTATTTTTAAAATCAAAGCAATCATTTGATATCCGACAGCCAATACGGTTTTCGAAACAAAAGATCAACTACCGATCTACTAAACTATGTAGCGCATTATTGGAACAGCATACTTGATAAAGGTGGTGAAACATACGTTATCGCTTTAGACATCTCCAAGGCATTCGATCGAGTCTGGCATGCCAACTTAATCAACAAGCTCGTTGCGTACGGTTTTCATCCCAATGTTGTGAGGCTGATTCAAAATTTTCTATCCAACCGATACATTTCGGTCTCCTTAGACGGATTTTCTTCTGAGTCTAAACTAATTAACGCTGGTGTACCCCAAGGCTCAGTATTGTCCCCAACCCTATTTTTGATTTATATCAACGAATTGTTGAAAATCACCAGCAACCCAATAAATAGTTTTGCAGATGATAGTACTCTGCACAAGTCGTTCGAGCCCCTTCCTTCAAAGGTAAAATGCACGAACGAATTAATCCTGCCCGGAGAGACGCTGCCATAAACGTGAACAAAGACCTGAATAAAGTCGCCGACTGGGGTGACCAAAACCTTGTCAATTTCAACTCTACCAAAACACAGCTGTTGGTTGTTTCCAGATTAAAGACCGAGTTCCCTAAAGATATTTTATTCAGTATGTGTGATGAACCAATAGGTGAATGTAAAAACATTCGCTTATTGGGTGTCACAGTTTCAAATGACCTACTCTGGAACGATCATGTAATGGCGATGGCAAAAAGCGCGTCTAAAAAACTCGGCCTCCTAAATAGATGCAAAAAATTTTTCACTCCATACCAATTGCTTCATGTTTAAAAGTCCTATATTCGTCCCTGTATGGAGTACTGCTGTCAAGTTTGGGGTGCTGCCTCTGTTTCCATCTTGGCCCTCTTGGACTCTGTTCAAAAGCGGGCTATACGAATTGTGGGTGATCGAACTTTGACATCAAAACTTGATTCCCTACAACATCGTCGCACTGTTGCTGACCTCGTTGTTTTTTACAAATATCGTCATCAGCAGTGCTCAGATGAAATCAGCGGCATCATGCCTCAAACTTATTCTTACCCCCGTTCCACTCGGCAATCGGCTGCCGCAACCGGTGAAACGGTAAAGATCCCGCCCTGTCATACTGGCAGATCGCAGAGAGACTTCTTTGTCCGAACTGCGTACAAATGGAATAGTTTGCCTGAACACTTAGTCTCAGGTGGCTTCAACCCGCAGATGTAAAAAAAAACTGTTGTTTTTGTATAAAGTTTGGTTGTTGTCATGGTTAAAATATTTTTTAGCTTTTTCGAAATTTACATTTGAGTAAAATCACAGTCTACTTGATCAAATAAATGTTTTCGATACTAAGGGTCCACGCTCAATGGAAATAGTACGTTGTGTATCTAGTTGCACAAAGTAGATTTTTTCGCACGCGTCGTAATTTCGTCGTAATTCGGAAAAATATACGACAAGTGCGGAAATAATCAATTTGTGCAACGAGTTGCACACAACGTTTTCTGCAATTCCGAAAACACAATTTAACAAAATTATTCTGCAACCAAATTTTTTACAATCAACATTCATATTAAAATATAAGTAAACATTTCTATTATCAACTTAGCATTGAGACAATTTTCTATGAAACAGTGCGGTAAAATCTCACTTTTTGATATTGTTGACAATATCGAAATACGTTGAATTGTGATTCAGAATTGCAAAAATACTTTTTTCTACTTCAAGCTACGAAAATGTCATTTTAATATATAATAAAACCTATGTGAAAGGGAACCTTTTTCTAAGTAGTGACTGAAAGTAAATAAGTTTCGGTGGTCGCCTACAGGTGGTGGTTATTTAAAGGATTGAATATTTGAGATTGAATTGAATTTTATGTTTTTGTTGTTGTTTCGGTTGCTGTGTTTATTTCTGTCAATATCGCAGTATTTTGAAGGGATTGAATATTTTAATCGAATCGAAACGAAACTAATCATTATATCAATTGTGTGTGTAATTAATTAATTAAACTAATAACGAGTGTTTTTTTTCTATATCGGAGAAATCGGAGCGATAAAATAAAATTTATATCAGATATATCGTATAATTTTTTCCTCCGATAATTAACTGTCAGATATAAAATATATTCTCTGAGTTCTTTCCGCCAAAAAAAATAAAAAAAATTTATTAAATAAATAAATTTTATTAAAAAATTTATTTTTATTTGTTTTTAATTGAAACCTTACCTACAATTTTTTAAATTGATACTTTAAACGATGACTTGCAGTCGATAACAAAAATATCTGTAATATCTGTAAAAGTTTTTAGAGAAAATATATGAACTATTTTCATGATCCATATTGTCAAATTCATCTACTAAAAACTTACAAAACGACATATCTAAATTTGACTGTGTAAAAAATAAACAAGATTGTATTTATATAATTTTTACCAGTGTAAAATAATGTTATTATTGTGTTCACCTGTTATTATTCCATCTGTAGGCGAACACAATAATAACATTATTTTACACTGGTAAAAATGCTATTATATATATACAATCTTGTTTATTTTTTACACAATCAAATTTAGATATGTCGTTTTGTAAGTTTTTAGTAGATGAATTTGTAAATATTATCATTTATATTTACAAGCGTAGAAAAAATAGCGTTTTCTACGCGTGGTAAAAACGTTTTTGCGTTCCTGAACTTATTCCCCTCGACGCTATCGCGTCTCGTGGACAAACCGTTCAGTCACGCAAAAAGAGACGTTTTCACCACTTGTATAAAAATCTACTATCACTCATTAGATTTGAGGATTTTTATTATTTAAAAAAAATATTTGTTTTTGCAAAATAATTTTCAAACAAACTTAGATCTTTTGAGTAAAATTTTTTTTATTGTGTATGCACCGCACCCACCCTAAGTTGACAGTTGTTGTGCTCAGAAGCAGACTTTGAACCTTTTTTAGTGTTCAAAACTTTTTCGATGTTTTTTTCGTGGATGCTTAATATTTTTTAATCATGTGTTGGTACATATTCCGGTTATTTTACATTTAACTCGCAAAACGGACTTTACTATTTGTATATGAGTATGACGTGCCCATTTTGCTTGCTTTTGTTTAAATAGGAAAATATAATTAGTTAATTCGCTTTTATTTGGATCTAGATACCTATGAGCATAATCGTTGCTCGTGGATATCGATGCACGTGGTAAAATCGATTATTTTACCTTAACAACATCGTTAAAAAGTTGGCGTTACCTATATATAATCGTTCGTTTTTAAGATGGAAAAATGTCCCTTTACTTATGCATATGTATTTCCCATCCCTTATATATATATATATATATATATATATATATATATATATATATATATATATATATATATATATATATATATATAAATATATATATATATTATATATATATATATATATATATATATATATATATATATATATATATATATATATATATATATATATATATATATATACATATATATATATATATATATATATATATATATATATATATATATATATATATATATATATATATATATATATATATATATATATATATATATATATATATATATATATTTCATATAAAAATAAATTATTGGTTATATCTACTTTTGTCGATGATCTCGAAATATCGCAAGATTAGTGAAATTTCTCCGATAATCAGATATGTCAGTTTGATCCTACATTTCCGATTGTATTATCTAATTTTTGTTTTGTGTCTTTGTAAACGGGACCTACCTATACCATGAAGGACAGTTAGTCACTTTATTAGAAAGACAGTTAGTCACTGTCTACCCATGGAGGACAGTTATAGTCACTTTATTAGCTATAAGATTTTTCAAATGATATGATTAGAAATATAACGATTGTAATCTTTGGCATCGTTTAACTTTCGTAAGTGCACAAATGTTTTCGAATGCCAGCTTTGAATGAAGATTTTTTCCAATATGATATGCTGGGCTATCCAGAATATTTCTTTCAAAGGAAAATATGTTTTCAGTTTTATCGACTGTCTTGCGAAGAATGGAGCAAATACTAATCCTATCTAGCTATCAGTTACAAAGTGATTGAGATAGATTTAAGGATGGCTACTACAAGCAGAACAGAAACGTTGTATTGAATAATTACTTTATATGAACTTGATAAAGAAGAAAATAATTTGAGGGGTTGGAAAAGAGTTAAAAATCAACTTTGGTTAGCTTTATTTTTTAATTTGATTAATTTTTCATTAGATATCAAATAAAATCAGTTCACCAACTTAGTTTTGAGTTAAATGTATTTGGGGAAAAGCTGAATACAGTATGTGTGGATGATGGGATTTCTTCCATTGACTATTTCTTTCTTTCTTTCTAAGATAAAAAACTACTTATTTCAATTAACACTTCCATTCTTCTGATATCATCATCACAACCAGGACCAGATATCATCAACGACTAGGTAGTAAGAAACATCAAAAGTGGACGAAACGTTATAAATTCTGCAATTCTAATTTAGTAGCAGTTTTTGTCATGGCAACAAATCTAACAGACATCGATAAGAACGAAAGAAAAAACAGAATCAGACTGACTACATATGTTCTTATTTATCTCAACACAGTGTCATTTGTTAAATGTCTTTTAGTCGGTAGTAAAAATATAGTATTAGTAAGAGAATGTAATTCTAGCAGGCGTCCTTATTTTTAAATTATTTTCTGTATGTATTAATTTTGTTTTTTTTATCAATGTTGTCTATGAACCTGATGCTCAAAACGACTTTTTTAAAATTAAAAATCAGTTTACCTTATTAACGGACTTGCTGCGGCTAACACTAGTTTATGAGCTCGCAAAGTCTCTTTTCCATCGCACACAAGCAACAGATCAGCTGGATGTTCCCCGCGAAATGCTGCACCAATTTCCTGGAGTATACACTCGCCGTGTTTACTATACTGCAACATCAGCATCCTAGCTGTAAATAAATAACAAAGAAAAAAAATTTTAATCTATTTTATAATTTGACCTAGACGTCATACAAATTAAAAATAAATTAAGCGTTTCATGTCCAATATTTTTTTATGACAATATTTCTTTGACAACATCTAAACACGATAAACTATAAAAAAAATTATATTTAATTTTTTTTTAATAATTTTCCACATCACTTGGTATTTAGGTCGTAATTTTCACTTTTATTATATCTTTTTCGTCATTTTTAGTTGTTGTAATAATGCAATCGCAATTTATTTATGTTGTTCGTTTTTTACGTGTACAATAGACATGTTAAGGTTTGTTTTAAACTCTGTAGGCTGGCTTCGGCTTACGGATCCATCACGATAATGACTTTAAAAATTGATCACAATTTAGGATATAACGCTATAAAAGACTAACGATTTGAAAGATTTTTTCATGACGACAAATGACAGAGTACCTGTGACTCCTTCTCGAAGAAGCATTAGGTAGCAAAGCCAACGAAAGAGGACTCGTTTGAAGCTAATGGACTATCAGGTAGGGATTAAAACACGTTGTGTATTCATGCTGATTCTAGTGAACAAATTACCTTAAATTGAGATTACACGAAGGTCATATATATGTAATTGTAATATAGTTTTTATAACCATAATATGTCATTTCACCTGATTTTTTTGATCATGGAGTGGCTGAAATCTCAAGCTCTGAGATATCAAGACTTCATGAGAACATATGGTTTTTAGTTTTGAGCAGCGATGTATATCAAACATAACTTTTTGTTAAAGTATATGTACTTTTTATCTCTGTTTAGATTTGTATTACAAAACTAATACGAAACATCAAAACGTTGTCGGAAAATTATTACAGATCATATATTAACATAATTTAAACTGATTCTCCATTAGTCTTTTTCATCTTTTTTTCTAGCCAAAATAGTACGGGAAACCATGATTAATTTTCTAAAGAGAGAGTAAGACGAATATCACAATTTTTCATGGAAAAAATATTGTATAGGATTGGAATTGTGACATTTCACCATTATTTTTAATAAACATCTAATTTTATTATATATTTTTAACAATTTTAACATTTTAACAATAATTTTAAATATATTTTTTCAGTGTAAAAGTCGTCTTTTTCCATAAAAAAGTCTTGCTCTATAGACTTTTTTTATAGTAGAACACTTTTTTATAGTATATCACTTTTAAAAAAAAAAAAAAGTGATGGAAAGTAAAAAGACATGGAATAAATAAAAAGTCTTCATCGTTTTTCCTTTCGCACTAATATGATTTTCATATCTTCTATTTCACAAAGTAAAAAAGACGAGAAAAAAAGACTAATGCAGAATGACCTAATGGTGCGACTTCATATTTAGACACCATTAGACTAATGGTGCGACAGGTACCATAATTATATAAATAAAATTATGGTGAAGTGTTTAGAAAAGAAAATGACACAACATGCCCATTTTGTATCAAAGAAAATGAACGTAGAGAATATGTTTGACTCGATACGGACTCAGAAGTCACATGTTGAGATCAAGCTATCTATGTTACTGATGAGTTGGAGCCTCACTCATCCTTACACCAAAAAAAGTTGGAAATTATAAATTGCAAATAATAATTCGATTTTTAAAAAACTTTGTTATTGAAAACAACTAAAAATTGTTGTAAAGATAAGTTATGTTATTTTAGGTTTACCAAATCTGTTTTTTTAATTTACCACACTATTATTTTTATTTCTGATAGCTATTTTTCAACCCACCATAAAACAAAACAACCAAAATGTGATGATTTCAATCCAAAAGACCATTAGTACTGCAGAAATTCTGATTTCACTTTTATTGTAACACACGACATCTTACTTTAACTAGCTATACTAAACAAAAAGAAAAATTGCAGCAAAGTAAAAATTAAAATTCAGAAAAAAACTGGTTTAGGTTGGATAAAGAGTAAAAATATAAATCTAAAAAAATCATAAATTTTATAATAAATAAAATGTTTCTTTTTTGCTTTTACTTTCGATATAATCTTGTTATTATTTACATTTTCGAAATATAACATTAATTAGTTATTCCGTTGGTTAAAGATGTTAGTTGTATTAGATACATTTATTTAGAATTTTTGTAGAAAAGTGAAGTTCAAAAGATTTCGTCAAACTACATAATTACAAATTAAGCAAAAATAAAGTGTGTGCAAATATTCTGATGCGTCGTTACACTGTTAAACAAATAAAAAGTTACACAACCGAACATAACCATTTCATTCATCGATTCCATTTCCATAACATTTAAATTCATATTTCTTTTTTCCAATTTTCTTCAATTTAAAATGTGTAAATTAATCAAATTAATTCCGTTTTCATTTATTCTAATCATTTTTTTTTTGTTTCATTATTTCGCTAACATCCATTTCCATTTTTAATGCTAATTAATGAATTACAATTTTTTTTGCATTTTACACAAAGAAATTGATTAAGTTCACTATATATATATATCATTATATCAAACCCAGTTAACGCACTTTGAAAATTGCAAATATCTTTATGTAAAAAAATACGATTACGCATAGTCATACGCAGCAAAAACTAGAATATAAAAAAATGTTTATTGTTATTTTGTTAATAACGAAATTTTTTTTTCGAAATAATTTATATTCAATTTTATGCAAAAAATTTTCTAATTTCGGAATTAAAAACACAATAAAAAGTTGGGTAACTATTAATTGACTGGAACATTTGTGCTGGCCGATCTGGGACTGGATTTTAAAAAATTTGTTTTTCAAACGATTTGATAATTTGATAAATAATAGAACTTTAAAAATTTAATGTTGCCAATTGCCATTGTTGTGATAACATTAAAAAAAGTTAATAATTAAAGGTCTTTGTATGGCTGACGAATGTTTCTACAACATTGACGTCAAATTCTGAATATTGGGTTGGTATACAATGAGGTTGTGGTGACCGGGTTTTTTATCGTATAGTAGAATTTTTTTTACCAGCAAATACGAAAATTGGTTGTTGTGCGCATATTCATATGCGCATGTGCGAATATTCAATGTCTCAGATTAAAATATTAAAAAAATTGTTGGGGTTCCATTGAAATGGACAAAAAAAACGCATAAAATTAATAAATTACTATTGAAATTCAACCAATTATAATCGAAAACCAAAAACTAGTAAAAATATTAATTTTGTAGACAGTATAACGAAATTTTGATAATTAACAATAATTATAATAAAAATAACGAAGCCTATGTAAACAAATGTCACGTCAAACAAAAGGTTATGAACTTGGAGTAGAAATGTAACTATTAACTAATGTAATTGTTTTCAAAACAAATTTATCCCAAAATAAATAATACATCTCTGTTTTACTTTTTGTCTCATCTTTTATCTCTTGCTGCGTGCTATCTGTCAAAAATTCATTGGTAAAAAAAATTCTAAAATTGACCTTTTTACTTACATACGTCAAAATGAGATGTCCAAAATACTTAAAAATATACTTAGGCCCATAGTGAATTTAGGTTAATACAAAATCTTCAGTTTTTGTATGAAAAGTGTTAAAAAATAATTTAAAAATTCAACTGCGAATTGTTCATAACATTTATATTAGTAGTAGTATGTTTAAATTGGTTCAAGATATTCCATAAATTTCTGTTAAATCAATGTTTTTGGTTGCCCGCAGTGATGTTTAGTTACTGCAAAATCTTCAGTTTTATTTATGAAAAGGGTCAAAAAACGATTGAAACTAGTTAAATAATAAACTGAACTACAAGTTAATAATAATATTAATACAAGTGGTATGTTTAAATTGATTAAATATATTCAATAAATTTATGTTAAAGTCAATGTTTTTAGTTTATAATAGATCTTTTTTTCCGGAAAGCTGATTTGTATTTCGAAAACCTTAAATAATAGTTATTTCTTGCAAATCAAAATGGTTTTGCGTTGTTTTTAATATATTTGCATTATTGTTGGTTTTACAGAAAATTTTAATACATAATTACTGATTTCTAATTATCATTAGACAGATTATAACGACGTAACGGCAGATTACATACAGAAATAAAACGACGTAACGACAGATTACATACAGCAATATAATATTGATTTTAACATAAATTTATTGAATATATTTTACAAATTTATACACACCACAAATTAATAATATTATTATTAATTTGTAGTTTAGTTTATTATTTAACTATTTTAAATTATTTTTTGGCACTTTTCATAAATAAAACTGAAATTTATGGAATCACTTTACCATACTACTTGTATAAACGTTATTAACAATTCGTAGTTGAATTTTTAAATTATTTTTTAACACTATTCATACAAAAACTGAAGATTTTGTATTAACCTAAATTCACTATGGGCCTACGTATTTAAAATCAACTATTTTATCTGTCAAAATATTTTAAGGAAAATAGTCAATTTGTCGTTCGGTATTTAGCAATCCCAAAATGACCTTGAACATAGTTTTACAAAATCTTTCACCATACAAAAGTCTACACAAATAATAGTTTTTATAATTTTCTCAAAAGAAGGTTACCGTAATAGATTGCCAGTTGTTACAATCGAAATGCGTTTGTGATAGCGTCTGTCTCTTATTCCTGTTTTAAGTTTGCATTCTTAAAAAATATCTTCATTTTAATTTAGTTCTGACAACTACGTCATCAGTTTTGAAAATAGTATTTTTAACCGACGCATTTGATTGTCAAAACTAATAACCTATTTATTAGTTGTTGTTGTTTTTTGTGTTTTATTTGTATTTTTTTATCCTTTATAATCAAACGTATCGCTGTTAGACAAAATGCTTGACCATCAAACACAAGGATTGCTAATCAATTGAGACTTTCGCAACCGAGAACGGATAGAAAACTACGAAGCCTAAAATACACAGCCATTAAATATTACAATGAACTACCACCATTTATAAAAGAATCTAATTGTATTCACACGCTGAAAAAGAGATTTAAAAAGTATGTTAGGAACCAAAATCTGATGTCAACTGAAAACTAATACTAAAAATATTGAGTCAACAAATATAATAATTAATAACACTTTTAAGTCTTAACTTCCATCCATATTGTCTTGTTTTTAATCTGTTTTGTTTTTAGGTAGATTTCATATAAAAATCTACCTATTGCAATGGGCTTCATCTCGGAATTTCGGAAAAATTTTGATGCCAAACGACTATATGTGATAAGCGGAGATGGAAAAAAAAAAAAAAATTATATATATATATATATATATATATATATATATATATATATATATATATATATATATATATATATATATATATATATATATATATATATATATATATATATATATATATATATATATATATATATATATATATATATATGATTAAAAAATTTTTGTTTTCTTTGGTATATAGCCCTATATTTTATATTGTTTTAATTTTCTATTCTAAACATTTAACGTTTCGTTGGCATTCCCAACATTTTCAAAAATCTATAAATTAACAAATAATATAATAAAATTATTTTTCTTAAAGATTACGTATAAAAACTTTTTTATACAAAAACATCAAATTTTTATATACCTTTTTCTTTTCCTTATTTGACACAATACATTAAAACATTTTACAAAAATAAATTAATAAAAGCACTATTATTTTAAAACTTAAACGGAAAAATAAACACTATTTATAAGTTTAGTCAAAAAAAAAAAATTTTTCTAAAAATCTATAAAAATTACGCTAAAAATTTCCATCAAATGGCTAATAAGTAATAACATAAAACAACAATTTGAAACCGGAACTACTTTTTTTAAAAAAAAACAATAATTATTAATAAATAAGAAGGAGAAAAATGATTGTTGCCAAAAACCGGATAACTTATTTTTTAAAATTACAAACCAAACAAGTTAAAAAAAAATTATATAACAAACTAGCATAATAATAAGGACGCACGAATCGATGAATACCATTTGTTGTTTGTGAATGTTAATCCAATTTTTCGTTTCTTATATCAGGTTATCATAAAAGTTCTGGAGATATTCTGAATCTTTCTGAATATTGATTGATTTATTTGTTTTTTGACTTTTTCTTATCAAAATCATTTCCATGATTCTGCGTTTATGATAACTTGGTTCTTTAGCAAGAATTTTTACATTGTCTTTCAGAGAAATTTGATGTTTGGTATTCCTCAGATGTGTAGAGATTGTGTCAAATAAGGAAAAGAAAAAGGTATATAAAAATTTGATGTTTTTGTATAAAAAAGTTTTTATACGTAATCTTTAAGAAAAATAATTTTATTATATTATTTGTTAATTTATAGATTTTTGAAAATGTTGGGAATGCCAACGAAACGTTAAATGTTTAGAATAGAAAATTAAAACAATATAAAATATAGGGCTATATACCAAAGAAAACAAAAATTTTTTAATCAAATTAAAAAACGCCCAAGAAATCCAACAACAACATATATATATATATATATATATATATATATATATATATATATATATATATATATATATATATATATATATATATATATATATATATATATATATATATATATATATATATATATATATATATATATATATATATATATATATATATATATATATATATATATATATATATATATATATATATATATATATATATATATATATATATATATATATATATATATATATATATATATATATATATATATATATAACGATATGAGGTATAACGGAATTTAGCGGCACTCTCACGGTCGCATTTTTCGACCTACACCAAAATAATTTTCTGTGTATGTTTCGGCAAATAATGTCTTGGACAAGTTCGTGAACTGGCCATATCCGGGTACCGGTTAAGCGGCTAGAGCCTAAAAATTCGAATAATCTAGGGCGCTATAACTTCCGTTTGAATAATAATATTTTAATAAAATTTAAAAATATTGAATATTTGAACCTTTTTTTATCATTTTTATCCAGATGACAACTTTGGCGTTTCAGGTTCCTCAAAAATCAGCTGTCTTAAAATTTTTACTAAATTTTGCTGCCCTTGATCTAGCTGAAATGGCCAAGCACATATTTGAAAACTTTTTTTCACGTACTTAAAATATAAATCTTTCCAAAATTTTCAAAAATAATAGTTTAAGTCTAACGGTTGAGACCCTAGGGCTGTTGAAATGAAAACAAACGCAAAAGGCAATGCTTTCATCATGTTTCAGTTTATGTTATTTAAATTCATCTTAGCTTTTAAACATACTTTTCAACTATAGCCTCAAAAAATTTCAGCTTTCTAACCCAAAAGGTTTCATTTTTATAAGCATTATAATGCAACCCTTACAAGAAAAATATCAACCCATTTAATACAATAGAAAAATTATCAAAATCTCTTTTGTTTTTATTTTTTTTACTAAGTAACCGTTTGAAAAAAGATTAAATAAGAACAAAAAAACACAACAACAAAAGATGATTTTGAAATAAAATTGTTGGATAATGTTTGATTACAAATTATGTGTGATGGTATAATTGTAGTTGTGACGTAGTTCATTTGATCTTTGATGGATTTAATATGTTATTGAAAGTAGTTTAAACCAACTTAAATAAAACTGTTCCGAAATTGTATTGATGGAGTTAGTTCGGATAATGTATTTAATTTGGTTCGATAATTTTTTTGAATTATTCTGTTTCTACTTATATTTTTTATTTAAACTAATCTGACTTATCTAATTTTATTTGGACACAAAACCGTCTGACCCCAAAATCTACCTATTTCTAGCGGATATACCTGCCGCTGCGATTTTTAAATTGAACCATTATTTTGTATTTAGTCATAATTTTAACATAAATGATAAATTAAATCAATATTACATATGTAATTTTGTTTTTGTTATTATTATTTTTTTTTGTTAATGTTATTATTAAATTATTCTTCTTTAAATTAATATTAAACAAAAATCAATTCCTTCTTCTCTAATACCAGCCATAGCTCCCTGAGAAGTAGTACACGGATTAATTTATTATTATTTTGTATGTTTGAAAATAATTTAGAAATGTAAAATGTAATTAAATAATAAAATAAATAAATAAAAATAAATAAATAAGTATTAAATTTGATGTTTATCTGATAAGTCCAGGGATTGCGATCATCTAATTTTCAATTTGACGACATTACATTAGAAAATCAGAGGACTGCAGAAAGGGATGTTTACACCGCACTAAAAATAATAAAATGAAAAAAATTCTTAAAATAAAAAAATTATTAGTGACTCAAATAAATCTGTGTTATTTCCAAATATTTTTTTTTAAATCAATGAATCAATGTTGGTAAATTTACAAAAATTTTGAGTGTTGTATTAATTAACAATTTTTTTGTAATATGCGTAATGCGTACATTTATATCTTTAACCTAAATAAGTATATTCCTGGGGTACTATTCCCAAACACATATTTATCAATCGACAATATTGTCAATTTCACCAAAATGCTTAACAACTTTGTACAAAAATGTTATTCTATAACACAAATTTATTTATCCTTACACACAAACCTTAGTTTCAAAATTATAACAAATTATTAGAAAATTATAACAGAGTACTAAATTCGAAATAAAACAATCAGATGTCGTTGTTAGCAACTTTTTGACAACTAATTTTCGTAATCTTAAAACATACAAAATAAAATAAAAATATATTTAATAAAGAAATATGTTTTAATGATATTTATATAAAAATTTGATTATTTAATTTTATTAAAGACTTATTTTTGCATTTGTAATGAAGCGCTGCTTCGTTGTATGATCAACGAAGTGGCATAGCAGGCCGCGCACCTAGATGAGATTTATTTAGCCCCAAGCTAGCTTCAGCCTGTGGGGACGAGTAGATATTTACCTGCTGCTCCAGTTCAAACAACGGTATTGTACGCGTATCTCATAAAAAACGGATTAACGAAAAAGCAAGTGTAAATAAGTAGACTCTGGCGACCACATTAGACGAAAAGAACCGCGATCACCACGTCCACTCCCATAATTCTAACACACTCACACACACACATACACTCTCGCACTTCGCCCACTCACACACACACTCACACACACACTCACACACATACACACATTCCTGCCCATAAGCGCCAGTTTGTACATCAGAATTTAGTAAGAGTTGTTCAACTGCGTCCACCAGTATAGACTGATCATGCTTGTATAACTCAATCCGTGAATCAATTGATGATGTCACTGTATCTTCCCGTTTTGGAAGTTGTTTTTTTTATTTATAAAATCACATCCGAACCACACATCTCTTTAACAACCGAGATGCATAACCCGTAATGCCGTTGTAACATTGATACTAACTTTTGTTCCAAACTTAATAAAAGCAGATTAAAAGAAATTCTTCAAAAATAATATTGAATTCACTTTTACATTATAGTATAAGAAGTATCGAGTTGACCAAAAATATTGTCCGTTGAGATGCAATAACTGGTCCAAACATGGGTAGAATAACAATAGAATGACGATATTTTTCTTCCGCAATACCTTCTTTTATTAGTCTATTCGTGACTGCTAGTTCTCGAATTTTTGTCCTTCATACCATCATCAAATTTACGATAAACTACAACAATTGGTTGAGTAAATAATAAGAAGCCCTTCATTTTTAATTTTATTTATTTATAAGTTTTATCAACAAGTTTCGCAATATACAGGTAAAATTCTCGCTTATATGGCTCCAACTGGATCCTGGCAGACACACACGCATGCAACCAAGCTCTAATACGTACCCACACCCACACAACCATATATTCACACTCATACCCCCACATACACATCCATAATCATTCACATCCACACCTAGAATAAAGTTAAAATACGACTCACCTCATAGCTAGTCCAGATCCCGCCTCAAAGAGCCTCTTTACTCACACATCCTCATCCAGTATAGGGTTTGTTAAAATTACGCCGGCAATACTTGTAGATGTTTAGAAAATCTCCTATTCCGCCTTAGAGGTGGTTGTTCTTCCGGAAATATCTTTTATGGATCACACCAAATTCCAAATATAAAATAGTCGGTACGGAAATGTACTGCCGTATTCAGCACACCAGGCGCAACTGTGGCACGTGATAAATTGTTCAATGCGGATTGTTTGTAAGTTTTTTTGTGTTTTGTAGGTTGGTTTTTGCATGATCGTCTCCCTTTTAGACACTCGTTATCACCAAATCATTATTTTAATTACGATGTTCATTGACTAACAGTCTTTTAAAAAAAAAATTATCACAGAATTTCTCCCCAAAAATATGGTTATGATTTTTTATTGTTTTCTTTAACAGATTTTTTTATTCTAATTTTACAATGTTCACTAACATCGAATTATACTAAAACATTGGACATGCGAATAAATAGGAATTATTTTCAATAGTTTATTTACCCGATTTTTATAATTTTTGCTAACACACAACGTTAACACATTTTTAAAATTTTTGCTAACACACAACGTTAATAGATTTTTATAATTTTTGCTAACACACAACGATAATAGATTTTTCTAATTTCTGCTAATACACAACGATAACAGATTTTTCTAATTTTTGCTAACACACAACGATAATAGATTTTTTCTAATTTTTCAATAATTTATTTAACAGCCCACCGTCTAACTTTTTGATATTAGTTAACACTAATTCTTTTTTTATATTTTCTTTGGTTTTTTTGTGGTTTTATCATTAAATTAATCAATTCTTGCCACCAATTGAAAAAAAAACCACACCCAAAAAAAATTGATGTCTCAAATGTCAAAAAACATCCACAACTGTTTACCGTTTAGCAAAAAAATGAACTAATTGAACTAATAAATTGATTCTAATTAAAAATTTTACTATTTAGATTAATGAAAAAGAGCGTGAATTCAAAAAAAAATATACATTTTTTGCGATATTCACGAGTAGAATTCACAAGACATAAGAGCGTAAGAGAGAGAAGCCCTATATCGCTTCTATTTATATCATTATTAACGGCCGTTTGTAAACAATAACAAAACGATAAACACGATGAGTTTGTTTCTTGGGAAGGTTTCTTTCGTAAAGTTTGCACCCACTAAAGAGTTTGCACAACTAATTCATATCAAACTTGAAAACAAATTCTGTAAAAAAGAAGATTACGAGCCGAGTGCAAGAAAGTGTGTTGGAAAAGGGTAAAATCAAATTAGAAAGTTCTTGTTAATGTAAATTTAATGCGCGCGAGAAAGTAGTGCGACTCCAAATTACGAACTTTGCATAACAGCTTCATTACACATTATAAATCAATTTTTGCACCAATCGATGAAATTTTTATAAAAAAGTCAACACATAACACAAAATTGTGATTTCGACAGTAACTATATTGTTCTTGTCAGATTACCAATATTGTGTTGAATTATCACCAAATCGGTGTTACATAATACGAAATTCATAATATTGTGTGAATTTACAACATTGTGATGACATATATGTGTTCGGGAATAGAGCCCCTGCTCTACAAGGGAAAAACAAAATACTTCAAATCAAGTTATAAAATATAAATGCAGCGCCATAAATTTGCATCAGCAATTTTAAGCACTCAGAAACTTTAGTGACTTTTTTGCTTATGTCCATGCCTGAAACCTTCACCTAACGTTTGATAAGTAAAACAAATTAGATTTATAAATAATACTATAGTTCATTTAATATTTTAATTACATTTACATTATAATTTACATTTAACTGTTTTAAAATGAATCGAATATAATTATTAATTATCATCAAAGAATCTTTTCAAAATCGTGAGCATCAATGGCTACCCGAGCAGAAATTAGTTAGGGAAATCCTGAATACAGTCACGGCGTGATCAGGGCCTGGTCAGTCCTATAGGGGCAATCTGATGTGGGTCTGTTCCGGGCCTGATTTAGAATACCCTTTTAGGGTTAACCTTATTTGAATATATCCGGCCCTGATCAGGTTTTTCGTATTTGACCCCTAGCTGAAATTTCAATTGGTTAAAATTCACTAGAGTATTATCCATTTAAAAAATATATAATGCGTACATTATTATAAACATACGCGTACATTATTATAAAAATATATAGTTAAAATCGTTTCATGTGTATTTTAGTTATCGCTTATCGGCTGAAAGACTATAATAATAGTGATTAAGGTGGTATGTATGTTTTAATTTTTTCCATTGTAATTTTTTTGTTTTAATTTGATTAATTTATGTATATAATATATAAATATATATCAGGGTCTGGTCAGGATATCCCAATCAGGGTCTGATCCGATTATCCCAATCAGGGTCTGATCCGGTAATCCCAATCAGGACCTGATACTTCAAAAGCGTTACACTCATGATCATGGCCCAATCAGGCGGCCCTACCAATGCCTGATCCGGGTTACTTACTTGATCCCTGACAAATTTCTGCTCGGGTATTTATGTATTAAGGACGTTTTGCTTGATAGTGAAATTGTTGCTCGAAGCGTTAGTCTGAATACGTTTTTTCTACAAAATAATGCTGTTTCACCTCCACTAACACCACCTTACAACGGACCTTATAAAGTTATTATAGGAAATACTTTCACTATCGATATTAGGAGCAAACATCAAGAAGTTTCAATGGAACGTTTAAATTAATCGACAATGTTCTCCATGTTTCTCCAAAAACACAACAATTATTTCGAAACCGTTTTCAAAAACAAAAGCCGATCCAGTCCAGATTACACGATCAAGACGGTGCATTATGCCTCGTCAGATTATACTTCGTCACTGAGGGGAGATGTGTGATGTACAAATTATAATTACAATACTCTGTTTATTGTAGTAGCTTTTTAAATTCAAATCGCGAGCAATGTATCGCGAGCAATGTATCACGAAATACTTTTAAGAAATTGTTTTTCTTTAGTAACGTATATACCTTCACACTCTTAGATCGCAGTATGAAATTGTATAGTTCTTAATAATTAATAATAAATTTATTATATAAATAAAGATGTGTGATTTATTTTATATTTTTATAGTTTTCTACCACTATAAAATTTATGATAGTAATAATATATTATCAAAACCAAGTCCAACAAATGTAGGAACAATTGGTTTATATTTACAACGTATATTCATAAAAATATAAATAATTGATATCAAACAATATCACTTGCTTATCTTCTCACCCTCATATAAACATTATAAAAAACAATCGAAACAATTCAACCACAAGAAAGTTAACTTTTAGTTATATAATTTAATATATTAAACATTTCGTGTATATAAAAATAATAATAATAATTTTCAATTAAAAAAATACAATGTATAATTGACAATAAAAAAAACTATCGTTAAACAATTACAAAGAAAAAAAATTATTTTCATGGTCATTTGATAGTTTCACATTACATAAGAATAGTGAAATAAATGTTATTTTATTTTATTGCTATTCGTTTTTTTTATTATTACATTAAATTAAAATAGAAATAGTTTTTGTCAGAAATGTACACATGTATGTATGTTTTGTTCTAGTCTTCATCAAAAACAAAACGATACAACTCTTCCCAATCCATGTTTTCTATACTGATGATGAAATTCGTGATCTGGACGACCGACGCTGAGGCCGACCATTTTAGATCGACTTCATTTTTAGCTTACAAGTTGTATAGGTGAAAGCAAAAATGTTTTGTTTTATAAAATTTTTGAAGTGTTTAGTTTGAAAACAGGGTGGCCAAAAATATTTCTGGAAATTCAAATTCAGAGTATATTTGAAATCGAATTGCAAGAGAAAAGCTCACCCGATATCAACGTTACCCGGTATCAACTGGAAAGGTAATCCATTGGCCTATTGAAAAAAATATAAAAATGGTTGTTCTTGTCGTACGTCAAGCAATTTTTTTTTCACAATATGAAAGTTCCGTTTTAGGGTAAAACATACTAAAATTTAAAGACAGCTTTTTTTTGTTCCACAGATATTAATTTTTGAATATGTGCATTGGGTGCAAAACTTTTAGTTTTAGATGAAATTCGTGATCTGAAGTCTGGACAACCGGTAGACGACCAGTCGACTTAATACCTGACATACAAGTAGTATGATGAAATTAAAAAAAGGTTTTTTTAGACCACTTTTAAACTGTTCAATTTGAGAACAGGGTGGTTCGAAAGATTTGTAGAATTTTAAACTCAGAGTAACGTTGACATCAAATGACTAGAAATCGGCTAGACTAGGAAATGACTAGAAAATTAAATGGTTTTATTTGCGTTGCAAAAATAATTGACTGGCCTATCAACGTATCTAAAAAATACACAGTAAACTTTTTACTTACACTGTTAACATTACTATGAAATAAAGTTTTCAAAGATGGCGGTCGTAAGTCAAGCAATTTTTAGTTTTTTTCACAATATTAAAGTTCCAACCTTACTCTCGTTTCGGTGGAATAAACATCAAACTAGATATTAAAAATTTGTCTGATATAGGATTATACACAGAAAAAAATATTTGTTATCCGTAACACTTTACATTTTAAACTCAGTTGTGCGGACAATTATTGACTGTACTTGTTCAAATAACCGCCAAACTGTTTGGTAAGTATTGTCCTTTGTTTCAGTAATATAACTGTTAACATCGGGATGAGATTGAGATTACTTTAATTTTTTTCATTGTATTTTACCGAATAATAAAACTCAATTTGAAAAAAAAAATTTTGCCAATAACAAAATTAAAAAAATATTTAAACCAACTATAATGGTAATACTTATCTCTCTCATAGGGGGTTTTCCACATAATTTATCAGTAAAATGTGAAAACCAAAATGATTTTTTATCTTAACTCAATTAGCGTTCTTAGCTAAAAATAAAAACGTCAGTTCAATTCTAATAATATTGCCGAAAAATTACTTTATGTTATATATTTGAAAATTCAATTAGTATTTACTAAATGTAAATGTCGAAAGTTGTATAAATTCGTTTCTGTTTTAAATCTAAAAATCTGGACTTTATCCTTGTAACACAAAGTTGTACTTGTTAAAAATGCTGTACTTTTTGTCCTTGGTAGTTGGTACACAAATTACTATTTTGATATGTTTAATACATATTTGTGATTTATATCACTCTCCTTTTGTTCGACTTTTCCATCGTAGAAATTTTAAATAGATGAAAAATAATTTATAGTAACATACACTTACAAATGCATATATTTCGTCTTAATTTTTTTTTTCTCTTACATACATATAGACTAAGAGCCCGCGACGGCCAGACCTTCGTTATTTTATAAAAGCTGAAAGTTTCTCTGCACTCAGGTAGGAACAATTAACGACATATGAAGTTTGGATCATAGTGGCTTTGGCAGGGAGCAGGTTCCAAAGGGGCCTCCAAAGTTTCGTGAAAGTATAAAAGCTAATTTTTTTATATATTACTCGGGATAGTATTAGAAGTCACGTCACCCAATGCCAGACACTTACTATCGTGGAAACCCCCTGCCAGACACCCTTAAGCTTTAAAGTTTAAAGTCTAATATATGTAAGAGAAAAAAAAAATTAAGACGAAATATATGCATTTGTAAGTGTATGTTACTATAAATTATTTTTCATCTATTTAAAATTTCTACGATGGAAAAGTCGCCAAAGTTTGCCAAAGAAAATTTTCAAAAAAACGTAAATTACTCTCAGTTTGATGAAGATTTATGATGTCACTGAGAGCTTTATTTTTTCCAAACTTAAACGGTCCTTGTTCATAAGGTGACCAACCGGAAGGAAGACAGACCTTCTTTTGTAGGTTCTGTCCTTCCCCGGAATATGTGCTCCTAGCTGTCCTTTTTTTCGAAATTTTAAAACTTATCTGTTAATCTCTGTAATCAGAGACTTTTTTTATTGTTTTAGCTAAGTAAGTTAAGATAAACTAAATTTTTGTAGCTAAGAATTGGAATTGCTCAATCGAAAGGGTGTTGTTTTCCATCATGACAATGCCAGACTACACCAATCTTTGATGACCCACCAAAAAATGTTTGAACTGTCAACTGGGTTTTTGGGTGCAGTCATTGTATAGCCCAGATCTTGCTCCATCTGACATTATTTTCATCCCTATCTTTGGAAATCTTCCTTGATGGAAAAAAGCTTGCCGACGAAAGAGCCACCGAAAATCACTTGACCAAGGATTTTAGCGATAAACCACAGAAGTGCTGCTGTAATAGAATCACGAAACTACCTATAAAATGGCAAAACGTTATAGATAATAATGGCACAGACGTACTTGATTATAGTAGGTTCTTGTATGAGTGTAGAATGATGGCAATTCTTCACGTGGATGAAGTTTTCCGAAACGAGCGTAGCAAGTGGAGGGAATCATCCGAGTGAAGGATTGCCATCATCTTATACGAATACAAGATGCTATTTTATCAAGATGCTATTTTATCTCTAAATATTTTTGCAAAATATTTCGAGAAATTTTCAGTTTGCCTGCTAAAGTTTGTATCACCATATTGAAATAAGATAGCATAAAAAACAAAACAAGTTTTTTTATTTTATATTTTATATGTGTATTGTTCTTGTTTTAACCTGTTTATATTACTATGCCAACAAATGAAGTTTTTAATTTGTTAAGGGAATATTTAATAAGCTATAGAACTGTTGAAGAATTTAATTATAATCACTAGTTGTGGAATGAATACAATTACAATGGAAGACATACGCATGGAAAGCATATATTCTTTAGTAGTCGTGGATAATAGTTATTTGTTTAACTAGGCAGCAAAGTAGTAGATTGACTGCCGCGGCTGATAGTTCATAGCCGAGCGAGCGAGGCTAGGAATTCAGCCAAGGCAGTCAATCTACCTTGCTGTCGAGTTGAACATATAATTTTTTCTCCGATTAATTACAATGATATGTAATTTAATAATTATTACTTTAAAAATAAAGCAAAATTTTAAAAATGAAAAAAAAAATCGATTAAAAAATTTTTTTTTTTAATCGCAATATCTGTTTATTTCTATGAAGTCTAATTATTTTGCTGCCTAGGCAGCAAAGTACTTGCTTTGCTGCCTGAGCAGGAAAAGTGCCACTTTGCTGACTGAAATAAGTCTGCAAAATTTATATTTGCTGTCTATCGGAGAAAAAATTAATTTTCATTCGAAAATTGAACAAAAAACGACGGATACTTTTTATATTATCTATACCAGGCCCTCATCCCTCGATTCGACCGCTCTTTTGCTTAGAAAACTCCGTAGCATGGCGATTTCTCTGGGTCTTGTAAATTTATTAACAGAATTTTGTTTTTTATTAATAGGGGTGGAAATATGTTTTACAAAACCAAGCAAAAATTTGTCTGCTATTATCGAGTACGACCATTGACATTTTGGCATGTTTGGGTTGTCGAATTCGACAAAAGCAAACAAATTTTTGACGGACAAAGTTACCCTGACGTAACCTAGGAAAACATTATAACGGAGTTTTCCAAACGAAAAGCGGTCGAACCGAAGAAAATGGCAGATAAAAAAGTTGTCGGACTCGCCAATGACAGTCAGACTCATGAAGTATAAAATATGTCGTAATTATCAATTGCAAGAAGTGAGGTTCCTGTGACTAGTATTTACGTTATACTTTTTCTTTTATTTTTCCATCCTCTTTTTTATAGTAAGAAAAATGGTCACCTTATTGTTCACGATGGCAAAAAGAGCGTCTAAAAAACTCGGCCTCCAAAAAATTTTTCACTCCATACCAATTGCTCCAAGTTTATAAGTCCTATATTCGTCCCTGTATGGACTTCTGTTGTCAAGTTTGGGGTGCTGCTTCTGTTTCCATCTTAGCCCTCTTGGACTCTGTTCAAAAGCGGGCTATACGAATTATGGGTGATCGAGCTTTGACATCAAAACTTGATTCCCTACAAAATCGTCGCACTGTTGCTGACTTCGTTGTTTTTTACAAATATCTTCACCAACAGTGCCCAGATGAAATCATCATGCCTCAAACTTATTCTTACCCCCGTTCCACTCGGCAATCGGGTACCGCAACCAGTGAAATGGTCGACATCTCGTGCTGTCATACTGGCAGATCGCAGAAAGACTTCTTTGTTCGAACTGCATACAAATGGAATAGTTTTCCGGAATCCTTAATCTCAGGTGTCTTCAACCGGAAGAGGTTTAAAAAAAGCGTACATCAACACCTTCGAACGCCGGTTGTTGTGGGACCTAGGTCTTAAAAGGTATTTATGTGTTGTTGTGACACATATTCTAAACACTATTACACAACACTTTTTATTTATAAAAAAAAATAATAAGCGATGTTGAAACTTTATTGTTCGCACTAGGAAACAACGTCTGATTTAATAACAATTTAATTAGTAATTCACTAGTAAGTATTTCGATCGGCTTAGCAGAAAAATGATTAAAGGCTGACAATCACATAAAACAGAAACAGAATTCCATACAAATTTTACAGCAACAGAATTTCTTGTTGTCAAATTTGCATAAAATTCTGTTTCTGTTGTATGTGCATGCCCGGCTTAAAACCTATTAAAATTTTCATGCTTTGCTTTCATATAAATTTATTATAGAGTCGAGGACACGCGATATATAAATAGCTATTATAACTACCTCCTTTTCCTACGATAAAATGTGAAAGTTCTATTTTCATTCAGGTTTAATCCACTGTGAAAGTGGGTGAAATTAATTTTGTTAGGTTGTAGTTGCATATCATAGTTTTCCTTAATTTTACAAAGTTTTCATGGTTGCTTTGACCCATAAAAAATAGTGTGACGATTATGGAATACGATAGAACACAATACAATAGAACATTTTTCGAGAAAATACTCTTTAGAGAAAATAGTTCCACAAAAGAAATATAAAAATAAATAAATCAATAAAAGATAACAACGTAACCAAAGTAAACACGTACTAGGAAGTTGTTGTAAACAACAAATAATAAACAAATTAAAAAGAGTAGATCTCACACCTATGTGTCAAGATTTGAAAATCGTGTTATTATGTTTATGTTGATAAAAAAAGGGTTTGTGTTCTATCTAGAATATTGTAGTGATATCGAGACTATTTCATGTAGTATATATAAGAGGTATTGTTAGAGGATTAGATTAGTATAAAAATTGTCAGCGATAGAAAAAGTATAAAATTTAGCAGTGATATAGGCGAGTTAAAATTAACAGTGTTATAAGTAGAAAGAAAAAGATTATTTACAAGAACAATTAAGGGGAATAGAAGTAGAGGAAATATTTTTCTAACAAAATCTTGAACGAATAAAATTATAACGTTTAGAAAATCCATTGTGTTTTAATTTCCTGATTTAGTGATCGAACTAAATAATTGTAACTCGGCCAAGAAACGTTACAACTGGTGTCAGAAGTGAAATTGGGAAATAAGATGAATTTGAATGGATTAAAAGTTCAAGATTTGAAGAGCCAATTGGAGAAAAGAAATCTTTCAACAACGGGGACCAAGAACGAGTTGAAAGAACGATTAATAAAAGCTATGGAAGCAGCTGGATTAGATCCAGAAAAATATCGTTTTGGACAAGAAGAAGCAGATGAAAATCTAGATGCAGGAAATAGTGAAGATAAAGATGGTGCTGCTGACAACTAGTGTGGCTACACAATCCACAGCGGAGAAAAGGATTATCTCCAAATTTACAAACATCTTGGGAGGGACCTTATACCATTATAACAAAATTAAACGATGTCGTTTATCGGATAAAGAAAGGTCAACGAGCGAAACCAAAAGTCGTTCATCTAGAGAGATTAGCACCCTACAGAGGAGGAGATTTAGATTCTATTCGGGACGAACAGAAATAAGTGGGGCAGAATGTAACGATTATGGAATACGATAGAACACAACACAATAGAACATCTTTCGAGAAAATACTCTTTAGAGAAAATAGTTCCACAAAATAAATATAAAAATAAATAAATCAATAAAAGATAACAACGTAACCAAAGTAAACACGCAATAGGAAGTTTTTGTTTATGTTATAAGAAAGAAGACTATTAGAGAATAGGTATAAATAAACAAATTAAAAAGAGTAGATCTCACACCTATGTGTCAAGATTTGAAGATCGTGTTATTATGTTTATGTTGATAAAAAAGGGTTTGTGTTCGCTCTAGAATATTGTAGTGATATCGAGGCTATTTCATGTAGTATATATAAGAGGTATTGTTAGAGGATAAGATTAGTATAAAAATTGTCAGCGATAGAAAAAGTATAAAATTTAGCAGTGATATAGGCGAGTTAAAATTAACAGTGTTATAAGTAGAAAGAAAAAGATTATTTACAAGAACAATTAAGGGGAATAGAAGTAGAAGAAATATTTTATAACAAAATCTTGACCGAATAAAATTATAACGTTTAGAATAGTAGATTGTATTACTGGTGCGAATGCGTTTTCCAAACAAGAGTTAGTTTGCCGCACGACCGCAGGGAGTGCGGCAAACAACTCGCGTTTGGAAAACGCATTCGCACTAGTAATACACACTATTTTTTGTAACAAGTGCGTAAAATTTATAAATATTTATTTAATTATTCATTTAATCATTTATTTAACAAAGTTATAAACAAATTTAAGCTTTTTAAATAATTAAAGTGCACCATCTTTGTTGTAATAGCTGTAAATTATACTAGCTCAAAAATATAAACATAAGAATAAAACTAAAACAACACATAGGAATCCAATAAGAGCTGTCAAAATTGTTAACTTTGAAAACCTAGTTTTTGCTATATGGTAAGTTATTTAAATTATTATTTTGATATTTTAGTGCTATAAAAATATTATACATAGATAGATATATGGATAAATTTAACTACAAATCTCACATGCAGGCGGCGTTACGGTCCAGGCTTACAAAATATTTTGTGGTCATATGTGCGGAAAAGTAGTTTTTTCATTTATTCTATTCTAATACAAAATTGAATATTTTTTACGCATGTGTTACAAAAAATCCATTGTTTTAATTTCCTGATTTAGTGATCGAACTAAAAAATTGTAACTCGGCGAAGAAACGTTACAATAGAATATGAATTTTGAATGTTATGCAGTCGTTTTCTATTTTATTAATTTATAATCAATATCGTTTATATTTACTATTAAAAAGCCGTTTTTTTCTGATTGAGCATTTGTTTACGAGATGCACCAGCATAATGCATTTTTATTTTTTTTTTAATTCTTTTGAATTTTGCATTTTTATTTTTTTAAATTCTAATTTAATTTACGATAGAATAGAAATATTTTCTGTTTAGTTTAGCTATAGTGTTTTGAAATTTGTATGCAATATTTTCACTTTTAAACTATAAAAAAAGTGTGTCTTTTATTCAAAATGTGCTTTTCGTAATTGTCCTAGATTTCATCTCCGGTTGGGCCACAAAACTCTAACTTATACAAAGACGAGAGAAATTTAGTTATAGAATTTTTAAAATAAAATCTATGTTTTATTCAGAATGAAAAGATTTCATATTCAACTGTTCTTGTACTAGGAACTAGATACGGTAAGAAATGGTGTTTAGTTTAGTTTTGTGGATCCTTTTTGTTTGCTAGTTTACGTCAAATGTAACTAATCTGATTTGTTAGTTTTTAACTACGGCAAGTAGGACAAGAAAGAACAGACGGTTGTTCCGTAGTATCACACTCAAAAAAATAAAAGTCACTTTTACAAAATTTTTATAAATATACAACACGCAAAATTTTTTGATAAAACTACAATTTTTTTCCCTCAAATCCAAAAATAATTTGTAAATCAAATAAATGTTTGGTGTTTTCAAATAATTTTTTTTGTAATGTAAAAAAATTTTGGTAAACTTACAAAAAAATTTGTGAGTTGTATATTTATAAAAAATTTGTAAAATTTACTTAGTTTTTTTGAGTGCATGTCACCCAATAAAATCGTTGTTTCGTTTGCTGGAGATATTGTCGACAATAACCCCAAGCCTATTTATATTTTATTTGCAACATCCACCCTTTCTACTGAGTCCCAGCTGATCTGCGATAGCCGTCACTAAATCCTATCAACGAATATACATAATTTTGTGAAAATTGAACTTTGAATCGCGGGAGAAAGATACATGTACTTTCTTCGTCCAATTCGTTGTCGCAGTCTTCCTAAAAAAATTTAATTCGTAAAATCAAAATACTTTCGGCGTATTCACTGAAAAAAATTTAGAGTAATACATACAAAAAATGTGATATATTTGACTAACTAATTGTCAATAATAGCTCAACCATAAAATGGTAAACGGAATTAAATCATTTTCATGAATCTGACAAATCTGTTTGTTTAACTATACCAAATCTATTGTCAGGTTAAAAAATTATTTTGTTACATGTTTGATCAGTTAGTCAGTCAAACAAAACCGTTTTGTCAAAGTATAAAGAAAATTGTATAATTGATACACATTGTCGTTCTAATTGATCAATATTTGTGATAAATCTACCAAGTATTTGATCCAATTTACAAAGTCGTTGTCAGCTTGTTATTCGTACGAAATGTTTAGTCCATTTTATTAAATTTTTTGTTGTTATTATTAACTATTTGATGTACTTCACTAAATATTTTGTATAATTTAACAAATATGTATTATATTAAAATAAAAAGCTTTTAAGGCTGCATTTTAAACAATGACTTACTGATACTTATTTTGAAGGCTTATTTATTTGCCATCGTTATAAAATTATGTGTACTAAGTAGGTTATCTCTACAAGTCCTTGGTATGGAGATAATTTTCCAGGAATAAGTATTAAACAAATCGCGGATTCAAATCTAAGCCCATTAAAACTAATAAAATGATTTTTCTAATCAAATATGTTATAAGGAACAACTTATGAAGTTAATTTAAAACTAAGAACAATCAATTAGTTAGTTTAATGAGCTTAGTTCAAGACCAGCGACTTATTTGATACTTATGTCTCGAGGATTATTTCAAATCCAAGGACTTGTAGAGATTGCCTCTTTAGTACACATAATTTTGAGGAGGCGGTCTTCACCATAAGTATCAAAAAAGTTGTCGTTTTATATGCAGCCTAAAAACTTTTTAATTTTATATAATTTTTGTTAAAATACACAAAATATTTAAAAATATTTAAACACACAAAAACAAATATACAAATACAAACGCAGAAGTTTATTTTATTAGGGTTTTATTTTTATTTGAATTTTGCAAATCATCACAAATCCTTTCAAAGTTTGTTTGACAATTTGGAAGATGTAATTTAAAATTGTTCATTTCATTTAGTTAGATTATATTTAAATGTTTGGTCCACCAAACATTTTTACACTCTCTGTTTGAGGAAATGTTGGAGCGCTAGAAAAATTAGATTTCTTTGCAATCATTTGTGCGAGCATTCATTGCAGTCGCAAATATAGCT
Source organism: Diogma glabrata (assembly GCA_963693315.1). Lineage (NCBI taxonomy): Eukaryota > Metazoa > Arthropoda > Insecta > Diptera > Cylindrotomidae > Diogma > Diogma glabrata. The sequence goes on from OY856187.1 coordinate 117,008,232, forward strand.
GCTGTGTTTATTTAATCTATGATATGATCTTAAATGAGATGCATTATCTGCAAATATGTACAGAAAATTGTACACCACACATAAAGCAATCCATTTTATCACGTATACAGTTATACTTCAGTTTATTTAAATTTGAGTTGTTTTTAAATTTCTAATAGTTTTCTAAAACTTCCTTTTTACATGTCAAAAATTACGTAGTTTTATTACCGTTTGCGAATTATTTCACTTTAATTTAAAATATTGTTTTACAGCATTATAAAAATATAGCGTCTTTAATTGAACAAACTAAGAATTAAAGAATTATTAAAACCGCACATGCGTGCTTAAATAAATTGTTAGACAAGTTATTTTGTATATACTATCATTTTTTGATGAAGTCTACCTTTCTTGTACATATAAGCAACAAAATAATTAAGCTATTTCAACAATGTTTGTTGCTTAAATCCACAAATAAAATTAGTACCTAGGATTAAAAATATTTTTAATTCTTCATTAAATGCTTGTACCAGTGCCTAATTGTTTTTGGAATCTACCAAGACCTTTCTGGCTTAATCAACCATCAATTTTAGTACCACTGTCAAAATGTTTGTCATTTCTACGCTATCTGTGTGAACATATGACAAAACACTTTTAAATTCAACCACATAGGCTTACAGTAAAATTTATTAACAATATTAGTACCAATAACAAAAAGTTTGTAGTTTCTTTCAAATTTTTGTTGATGTAATCTTCTTTAAGTGTTTTGTAAAATTGACAAAATTTTTGTCAACGTTTGACAACAACTTTGTCTATTTTACTTTATTTAGGTTGATGTTACAAAAAACAATCAACAAAATCCATATTGTAGAATAGCCCAACATATTTTTTTTCAGTGTACAACCGATAATTTAAGCGTGACGATACTATTAGTATTAAACGACTATGGTTTTCGGGTCCTTAAGCTTTCTAATCAACCCTGACACACTATCCATTAATGGATGTTCCGAATGAAAAAATATTTGTTTAAAACTTGTGATAACTTATAAATGTGGTCCTATAAATGTGTCCTATTGGTTCAAAAACGATCTATTCTATACTTTTTAAAATTTTTCAGTTATTACGTAAAATAAAATTTTAACAAAAGTATATTAGTAGAAAAAAACGAAATTTCAAGATTAGGCCAGTAATAATAGGAGAAAAAATTAGAAAAATAATTCGTTACAGCAAACTGACAGCGGGATATTGTAGAACACGATATTGTTAAAGAGGGAAACATAAATCGAACTAACAGCTGCTATCCGGGGGGGAGTGGGGTGGGTTTTTAGGGGTTGAAAACAGTTTTTCGTGATTTCTGACTAAACCGTGCATCCTATCAACTACAACTACAACTTTTGTACGAACCATTTTTACCCTAACCTCAAATTTTTTCGAAAAAATGCGAAAAACCGATTTTTTTCTTTTTCTTTTTTCTTTGACAGAAAAAATTTTGCGAAGCTCAAACTTTGGCAAAAGATACCTCTATTTATTGCAAAAAAGCATTAATTTTTTCGGAGGGAAATATTTAGACGTTGTTGTTAAATTTAATTTTTTTTACAAAAAAAAGCAAATTTTTAACTGCGATTCCTCTTAAAACTACGCCTCCTTCAGAGTTCTGTTTTGGCTCACTTACTCGTTGTTACGTTTACTTTTGACAAGTGGTAAAAAAAAGGTACACTGCTAAGGAAAAAATAGCGGGAAAATTGAAAAAACCGAAAAAATCGCTTTTTTCGTGGTAATTTGCAAATTTATCGTTGAATAATTGGTACTAATCAATAAAATCATTTAAATTTTTATGATTACGTAAACGACGATCATTTGGAAATACATTTATGAATAATACTTATATACTTTCGTTACTTATATACTTTCGTTATATACTTTCGTTACTTTTAGTTTATTTACGTAACAAAAAAGTAAATTTTATTCTTCAAACATATCGATATCAAAAAGCACCTTTTTGTTTTCTTTCATGTTTTTTATATTTTACAGATTTGTTATTTGCTCAAAACATACTAAACCTAAGGACAATCGTTATTTTTTGTTTTTGAGAAAAGACATTTGAATATAGTTTGATTTTTTTTTGTACTTTGTGCTATACACTAAAACCAAGTTTACTGATTCTATTAAGCTTTTTTCGGTTTTAGAAGGTACTAAATGAGGCTTAAAGAAGGTACTAAATAAGGCTTTTTGGGTTTTCTGAAGGTTTAATCTTTTACCCAAAACATGTTTAGATTACAGACAGACGTTTTGTTCGGCGATCAAAACCCATTCGAATATTTGCTAGCAAAAATATTGCCAGTTGCAGATTTTGCTGAAATTTATCAAATAGATAGTGAATTTTCTTTTCAATTACAATGAAAAATTCATATTAAATTAAAACATCATATATTAATTATCATATATTATAAACTAAAATAAGTATTAAATATTTTAGAAAAATGAAAATTCTACCAATCCGATGTACCTTCGAAATTAAATTGCTCAAAAACGGCTTTAGCAATTTTATCAAACTTTTTTTTGTTTAATAGGTGATTAGTTAATCGTTTGAAAAAAAATTAATTAATTGTTTTTGTAATTAATTTTAAAATTAAAATATTAAAAAAACTTTTTTAAAGATGGCGCTTGGGTTGAAGATCAATTGGAATTTAATTTATTTTTTTTTGTAAAAACAGTTCTATCCTTACTCTAAAATATTCCAAATTAACAAAGAGGCTAATATTCGTGTTCTTGAAATAATTAATTTTAAAGATTTTTAGCACGACTAAAATTGTAATTGTTGATTTTTTCTTCGAACAATTTCTATCAAGATCGAAAACGAAAGCATATAATTATTCATAAATGTATTTCCGAATGATCGTCGTTTACGTAATCATAAAAAAATTTAAATGATTTTAATAATTAGTAACAATTATTCAACGATAAATATGCAAATTACCACAAAAAAAGCGATTTTTTCGGTTTCTTCAATTTTCCCGCCATTTTTTCCTTAGCAGTATACCTTTTTTTACCACTTATCAAAAGTAAACGTAACAACGAGTAAGTGAGCCAAAACAGAACTCTGAAGGAGACGTAGTTTTAAGAGGAATCGCAGTTAAAAATTTGCTTTTTTTTGTAAAAAAAATTAAATTTAACAACAACGTCTAAATATTTCCCTCCGAAAAAATTAATGCCTTTTTGCAATAAATAGAGGTATCTTTTTCCAACGTTTGAGCTTCGAAAAATTTTTTTGTCAAAGAAAAAGGAAAAAAGAAAAAAATCGGTTTTTCGCATTTTTTCGAAAAAATTTGAGGTTAGGGTAAAAATGGTTCGTACAAAAATTGTAGATCTTTTTATTTTCTACAACTTTTACATATAACTTTTTTTGATAGGATGCACGGTTTACCCATAAATCACGAAAAACTGTCTTCAACCCCTAAAAACCCACCCCACTCCCCCCGGATAGCAGCTGTTGGTTCGATTTATGTTTCCCTCTTTAACAATATCGTGTTCCATAATATCCCGCTGTCAGTTTCTTGTAACGAATTTTTTTGTTGTTCAAATACTATTTTTACTGGCCTAGATGCAAAGTATAGGTTTTTGGGCATATTATCATTATCGAGGATGAAGACTGACTTCAGTTTTTTCAATTCATTTTAATTGTAAGTTAAAATTACATGATGCCTATTTTCACGAACTTTACATTTTAAGAAAATTTAAAATTTTACTCTGCGTTCGTTCTTTGGATTATATAACTATCATTTATTAATCACTACAAAAAATTATACATTTAATTTATTTAAAAAAAAATTAAAATATAATAATATTTTGGTCTTCAAGTTGTTTTTATTTAATAATATAATAATTTATTTGAAATAAATTTATTTAAAAACAACTTATATTAAACAACAACTTTTTTTAACAACTTACATTAAATAATATTTGACGCGTTTCGAACAATAAATGTTCATTCTCAAACGTTTAAATTATTATTAATATCAAAAGAAATATTTTTCATTCAACAAAATTTTGTTTGATAAAAAAGCATTCTAAAGAAAAATTTTTAAATGCAATTAATTGAATAAAATTTTCATTTTTTTTATAAATAAATTTTAGTGGAATACTAGTTCCAAATTTGTTATGATTGAAATATAGAAATTTTAATTGATTGAATCCAAAACAGAATTGTACATTGAATTAAATGGAAGTTTATCATTTAAAATTAAATTTTGTTGTGTTAAATAACTTGTAAATTTCCAATTCTTCAAGTGAATTTATTAGAAATCCTTGGCTACATAAATGTAAAGCTTTCAAATTTTATTTAAAAATGCTGTAGTTATGATTGTTATTAACTAACTGGTTTGCAAAAATAGACTTCATATTTTGTTTATTTATCTTCATAGGAAGATGTTTCTTAAATCAGTCTTTAAAACATCTTCCGGTTTTCCCGATGTAAAATTTTTCACAAGAATCACATTTAATTTGGTAAATTCCTGAACATGATTCTAATTGAATATTTAATTTAAAAACTTAATATTGCATGTCCTAAATAGTAGTTTAATCAATGAGTGAATAATGAAGTAGTTTATTCTCAAGCAAAAGTTTAAAATTCGAGCGAGGCACGAGCGAGAATTTTAATTTGCGAGAGAATAAAATTCATTATTCACGAATCGATTACAATACTTTATTCTCTGACAAAGATTTTATTATAAAAAAGAATTGTGTATTATAAAAAATAAAAACATTTTCTTCAATTAAAACAATAAATCTTTATTGTTTTAATTGATAAATCAAATTTCTTAATAAAAAAACCCTGATGTTAAAAAACGCCCTTCTCATACAATCAACCAAGTTCAACTAAACGAAATAAGAGAATTACTCAAAATTTGATTTTTGAACAAAACTTATCAAAGCAAATGTGATTATAATTTGTAAATAATTTTAATGAAATCAAAATAATTTGACCAATTGGAATCATACCAATTGAATAAAAGTTTCATTAGGCAATAGGTTAAGTTCATTAGGCTATAGGTTAAAAAACAATACAATAATACATACTATTATTATCGAAAAAACATACAAATAAAGCTGATATAATTAAATGGAAGAGAATAAAGATATTTTATATTTGTTTTTTTAAATGGTTCCTATAATATTAGGCATGAGATTTGTATATTCAATTTTATCAAATATTATTTAATATAAGTTGTTACAAGGAATTTTTAAATAAATTAATTTTCTTGGCGGTGTATTTAGTCGTTAACACAGTGTACTTATTATGAACTAGACATATGTATTCTGCAAATGTATTTAGAATTATGGCTTTGCTGATACCTACTAATTAAAAATATTTGTTTAGATTTCGTCTACCAAATATCCCAAAAAGTAAAATATTTTTTTAGATTTCGTCTACCAAATATCCCAAAAAATAAATATGCCACGAGGAGTTCATGTATCTAAAACAAAAAGTGGGTTCTAGCAGAAAAAAGCCAAACAGGCTAAAATTGATGCAGTTCAGAGCATGTCTGGATCCATTTATAAATATGTTACAAAACCTGATGATAGCCAAAGTTCATCAAAAGAAACTGATTCTCACGTTGATGCAAAGAATGTTTCAGATAATTTTTTTTAGAAAATAATTAATTTCTTAACCTCACTATTTGTGAAAATCGAAGGTTTAGTAGGGATATTTTCTATCCCATATAATCCTAAGTTACTTGCGCAGTTATTATTGACTGTTTCCAATCAACTTTAAATCAATTTTACGACATCAGTCAAAGTTTATTAGTGAATCATATGAATTTTTGAATTCGAAATCAGTTTTTGGGTTTATATGAATAAATCTTACAGTTATTTTTTAATAAAAACAACTTTTATTTCTAAGTTTCAGATAATATTGGCTCACTTTCAGGAAGTAACAGCGACAATACAGAATTAATAATGATAACCCATGATGAAGACGAATCAGAAAAAATACTGAAAATGATAGTGATAATGCTTCTACTATGCTTCTACAGTGATAATACTTCTAATGCTTCTACTATAGAAGACAGTATTTGCATGGGTGTATATCAGTTCAGGACTTAAGAGATGTATCACATTGGAATATACCTGTCTCTGATAATGTTCGCATTGAAATCATAAAAATAGGAAGTGAACATTTTCAAAATAGAGAAGGGTCGTTTGTTACTGTATCTAAACACGGCATAAAAGGTGATGTTGTCATCTTTCTAAAGAGTGGTTTTATAAAATGATGCCTAATGGTGAAAAAATTCTGCGGTCATGGATTGTTTATTCTCCTGTAAATAATAGCCTGTGTCCTGTACTGCTTCTGTTGTCGTATATTTGCTGTCACATAGTAATAATACAAAATCAACATTTACGACTGGATTTCAGAATTGGTGGAAACTAAAAAACAAAGTGGCCGATCATGAAACTTCAAATGAACATCTGGAGAATTTTGAAAAGTGGAAAGCTTTGGATATGAGGTTAAAATTTCATAAAACGATAGGAGACGCAGCCTTGCAATTAATATAGATAATGAAAAACAGAAGTGGAAACATATTTATCCAGATTATTGGATATAACTTGGTTTTTATCTAAACAAAACCTATATAGCATTTCGTGGATATGATGAAGGACAAAGTTCTTTAAATAAAGGCAATTTCTTAGAACTAATCAAACTATTTTCAAAGTATGATGTATAGTATTAAAAGAACACATCTTGAATTAAATATTTAAAAAAAATATAAATATTTTGGCTAAATATTTTGGAATTATGTTTGATAGCACACCTGACATTTCACATATTGATCAAATGTCAGAAGTGATTCGTTATATAAAAATTGATGATAGAAAAAGGGAATTAAAGAAATCAAAGAAGTATTCCGTGAATTTTTTCCTTTAAAATTCTTAAAAATCTTAAAAATGACGGTTTAGATGTTATGAATTGTCGTTCCCAAGGTTATGATAATGCAGCTGTTATGAATGGTATACTTGGAGAAGTGCAAGCTATTATTAAAACAAAAAACAACAAAGCAATTTTTATTGGCTGAATAGATCATTCAATTAATTTATGTGACCGTTGGACTGCTCGTTATGCTGCAGTTAATGTATTGGCTGAAAATTTTAATGGGATTGTGGCTGCAATTGACAAATTAAGTGATCAACAAGAAAATGTAGACACTAGAGGCGCTGCACAGAACCTTATGCGTGGAGTGTGTGATTTTATATTTCATTGCTTTTGTTTCGGAATGATGTTTTAAGGGAAATAAATTGTACTCAGATTGCATTGCAAAGCACAGGCTTCAATATTAATCAATTGGTTATAAAAATACAGTCACTTCGTCTTTATATTGAAGAAAAACCTAGTCATATTGTAGAAGAGGCAATAGATCTTGCTGTGAAAAAATCGGAGGACTACGACATTCCAAGTGAAAGACGAATTTGTCGTAGAAAACGAATGGTTGGTGAGTTGGCCCCTAACGTAGGACTGACACTAAAAGCTGAACTTAAAAAGGACATGTCTTGACCGATTCAATGTTGAACTCCGAACTATAGATTGAAGTCAGTTCAAGATGTAGCTTCATTGTTCGAGGTTGTACTGACAAACACTTTGCTTTTGGCGAACAGTGAAGAGTTGGAATTATCTGAATCAAATTTACCGGTTTTTATGATGAGGTATCAGAAACAGAACTCCTCATAGAGACACAAAGGTTGAGAAAGCATTTAAAAGCGGCCAATGTTACAGTTTCTAACTGGGCGTGCTTATAGACTTTGAAATTCATCGCGGTGGAATGGGATTTTACAGAATCTCTTCCGAATCTTATGGTCAGAGGCGTAGCTAGGGGGGGGGCGGTACGCCCCGGGTGTCACCCGTTTTGGGGTGACACCCGAACGTAAAAAACTTAAACAAACCATCACAATGTTTTCAACGATAAATCACTTCGAAACCGTTTTGGGGTGACACCCGAGCGTAAACAAACCATCACAATGTTTTCAATGATAAATCACTTCGAAACCGTTTTGGGGTGACACCCGAACGTAAAAAACATAAACAAACCATCACAATGTTTTCAACGATAAATCACTTCGAAACCGTTTTGGGGTGACACCCGAACGTAAACAACTTAAACAAACCATCACAATGTTTTCAATGATAAATCACTTCGAAACCGTTTTGGGGTGACACCCGAACGTAAACAACTTAAACAAACCATCACAATGTTTTCAATGATAAATCACTTTGAAACCGTTTTGGGGTGACACCCGAACGTAAAAAACATAAACAAACCATCACAATGTTTTCAATGATAAATCACTTCGAAACCGTTTTGGGGTGACACCCGAACGTAAACAACTTAAACAAACCATCACAATGTTTTCAATGATAAATCACTTCGAAACCGTTTTGGGGTGACACCCGAACGTAAACAACTTAAACAAACCATCACAATGTTTTCAATGATAAATCACTTTGAAACCGTTTTGGGGTGACACCCGAACGTAAAAAACATAAACAAACCATCACAATGTTTTCAATGATAAATCACTTCGAAACCGTTTTGGGGTGACACCCGAACGTAAAAAACTTAAACAAACCATCACAATGTTTTCAACGATAAATCACTTCGAAACCGTTTTGGGGTGACACCCGAACGTAAACAACTTAAACAAACCATCACAATGTTTTCAATGGTAAATCACTTCGAAACCGTTTTGGGGTGACACCTGAACGTAAAAAACTTAAACAAACCATCACATGCTTTTAACGATAAATCACTTCGAAACCGTTTTGGGGTGACACCCGAACGTAAAAAACTTAAACAAACCATCACATGTTTTCAACGATAAATCACTTAGAAACCATTTTAACCAGGTTATCCATATAATTTTAATTTATAAATTGTGATAACTTATAAATGTGTCCTATAAATGTGTTATTGGTTCAAAAAGAATCTATTCTACTTTTTAACAGTTTTGAGTTATTACGTGGAATAAAATTTTAACAATGTTCATCGAATCAACATGTTGAGCATTGAATCCCATCACCACAATTACTCAATAGCTTTGAATATTCCTATAGATACCATATTGACCGTTTTTTACGATATATTATTTAGTATGCAAGCATGATTATTTAATGACCAGGTCTGAAAACACATATGCTGAATAATGTATAGGAAAAGTGGTTTACGTCGATAATGTGGCACCCTTTGTCGATAGGGTGGCACCCTTGAGTTACAATGTCTCTATTCCAAAATTATTTCTAAAATATCCGCTTAACCTTACTACCTAATATATGTTTTACATTTCAAACAAATTAATTGCAAACACCTAAAGAAACTAACAAACAATCAAATTACCGTGTTTGTAAATGATCTCAAAATAATTTTTTTTCCTTTATCTTGAAACTCAAAGAATAAATTGAAATAGATCGTTTTTCAATGGACACAAAAATAATTACTGTGGAATAAAATGGCAGTTATGCAATTACTGCAGTTTTGCAAATTTCTGTAGGTTGATACATACTCATACTGTTTGTTTTCAGTTTTATATATTTATATATTTGAATTAAATGAAAGTTTATCATTTAAAAGTACATTTTGTTGGGTTTTAAATACCTTGGAAATTTCAAACTCATCAAGTGATTCTTTTAAGGATCCTTGGCTACATAAATGTAAAGCCTTCAATTTTTTTTTAAAAGTGGTGTAGCTATTGTTATTAACTATGTAAATGGTTTGCAAAAATAAACTTTAAATTTTGTTTATTTTTCTTCTTAGGCAGGTATTCCTTAAATCAGTCTTTAAAACATTTTCCGGTTTTCCCGATGTAAAATTTTTCACAAAAATCACATTCAATTTTGTAAATTATTGAGCATGATTCTAATTGGATATTTAATTTTGGTTTCAATTCTTTATATAAAATGTCTTTTAGGATTCCATACTTATATTTTTTTAAATAGTTCCTTATAATATTAGGCTATGATTTGTATATTCCATTTTATCAAATATCATTTAATATAAGTTGTTACAAGGAAATTTAAATAAATTAATTTTCTTGGCGGTGTATTTAGTCGTTAACACAGTGTACTTATTATGAACTATGTACCTATTATGTATCCTACAAATATATTTAGAATTAATGCTTCGCTGATACCTATACTATAATTAAAAATATTTTTTTAGATTTCGTTTGGCAAATACATATCCCAAAAAATAAATATGCCACGAGGAGTTCATAATTTTTAAAGAAAAAGTTGGTTCTAGCAGAGCAAGACCAAATCTATAAATATGTTACAAAACCCGATGATATCCAAGGTTCATCAAAAGAAACTGATTATCACGTTGATGCAACGAATGTTTCAGAGAATATTGGCTCATCTTCGGAAAGTAACAGCAACAATACAGAATTAATAATGATAACCTATGATGACGAATTAGAAAGGAATAATGAAAATGACAGTGATAATGCCGCTAATGCTTCTACTATCGAAGACAGTATTTGCATGGGTGAATCACTTCAGGACTTAAGAGATGTATCACATTGGAATATGCTCGTCTCTGGTAATGTTCGCATTGAAATCATAAAAAAAGAAAGTGAACATTTTCAAAATAGAGAAGGGTCGTTTGTTACTGTATCTAGACACGGGTTAGACATAAAAGGTGATGTTCGCCATCTTTCTAAAGAATGGTTTTATAAAATGATGAATAATGGTGAAAAAATTCTACGGCCATGGATTGTTTATTCTCCTGTAAATAATAACTTGCATCCTGTATTGCTTCTGTTGTCGTGTATTTGCTGTCACCAATAATAATAATACAAAATCAACATATACTACTGGATATCAGAAGCGGTGGAAACTAAATCCCAAAGTGGCCGAGCATGAAACTTCAAATGAACATCTGGAGAATTGGAAATGAGGTTAAAAATTCATAAAACGATACGAGACGCAGCCTTGCAATTAATATACAGTAAAAAACAGAAGTGGAAACATCTTTTATCAAGATTATTGGATATAACTTTGTTTTTATCTAAACAAAACCCAGCATTTCATGGACATGATGAAGGACAAAGTTCTTCAAATAAAGGCAATTTCTTAGAACTAACCAAATTATTGTCAAAGTATGATGTAGTGTTAAAAGAACACATTTTGAATTTGGAGCATGGTAAATCACCAAAAGTATCATATTTTTCACCAGATATACAAAATGAGTTCATAAATGTTTTAGCGATCCACGTAAAGTTTAAGCTTGTCAACGAAATTAAATCGGTTAAATATTTTGGAATTATGTTTGATAGCACACCTGACATTTCACATATTGATCAAATGTCAGAAGTGATTCGTTATGTGAAAATTGATGGTAGTAAAGTGGAAATCAAGGAAGTATTCCTTGGATTTTTTCCTTTACGTGGAAAAAAGCCGCTGATTTAAGCGATGAAATTCTTACACTGAAAAAAAAATTGAAGTAATGATAACCTCATCTCGAAGATGGCAGTTTATTATTCATGCAAAGAAAAGATATTTACAAACAATTTCACCGTGATTGGGACAACTACTCAGTACTCAGTAACATTTTCCTGATAACAGAATGAGGTGTAATTAAAATATAAAGTGCTATCCAATATAACAGTAGTTGAATAAAGTTAATAACTATTTCCATGAAAACATATTTCTTTGGCCTTATATCATGAATTTTTCTTTTTAAAATTTAAGTATTTGAGATTAATTGAACTATATTTTATTTCCACATAAATATTTCATCTGATTTTCTCAACTGCATCGGCTTATCATTGTACGGTTGTTGAATCAATCTCGTATTTCGATTCCCCATATCTGCCCGCACGGTGAGGTTGAGACAACTGCATTTCGATTGGAAATAGGACATGTTTTTTTCAGTGTAAAAATCTTGAAAATGATGGTATAGATGTTATGAATTGTCGCTCCCAAAGGTTATGATAATGCAGCTGTTATGAGTAGTATACATGGAGAAGTGCAAGCTATTATTAAAGCAAAAAATAACAAAGCTATTTTTGTGGGCTGCAAAGATCATTCAATTAATTTATACGGCCAACACCCGTCAGTGGAAGCCATTTTTACATGTTTTTCTGCTTCGACTAGCCGCTGGGAAGTACTTGCTAAACACAACAAAGCAACTGTTAAAATACTCTTAACAGCGCATTGGAGTGCTCATTATGCTGCAGTAAAAGTATTGGCCGAAAACTTTGATGGGATTGTGGCTGAAATTGAGAAGTTAAGTGATCAACAAGAAAATGTAGACACTAGAGGCGCTGCACAGAACCTTAACAATGCAGCATGTGATTTTTCGTTTCTTTGCTATCTTTTGTTTTGGAATGATATTCTAAGAGAAATAATATCTGTGCTCAGATTGGATTGCAAAGCACGGGCTTGAATATTGATCAATTAGCTACAAAAATAGAGTCAATTCATAACGAAGTCTCATTGTAGAAGAGGCAATAATTCTTGCTGCGAAAAAATCGGAGGACTATGACATTCCAATGGAAAGCCGAATTCGTCATAAAAACGCAAAAAACGAACGGGTGGTGAGTTTGCACCTGATGTTGGACTGACACTGAGAGCTCAACTTAAAAAGGACATGTTGGAATGTCTTGACCGATTCAGTGTTGAACTCCGAACTAGACTGAAGTCAGTTCAAGATTTAGCTTCATTGTTCGAGGTTGTGCAGACAAACACTTAGCTTTTGGCGAACAGTGAGTGAAGATTTAAAATTATCGGTATCAAAATTTACTGGTTTTTATGATTGCGGTATTGGCAACAGAACTCCTCATAGAGATACAAAGGATGAGGGGGCATTTAAAAGCGGCCAATGTTACAGTTTCTAACTGGGTGTACCTAGACTTTTTGAAATTCATCGTAGAATGGGATTTTTTAGAATTTCTTCCGAATCTTACGGTCGCACTAAAGTTATTTATGACTATTTGCGTATTAGTGGCTTCGTGTGAGAGGAGTTTCAGCAAATTACAATTAGTTAAAAATTACTTGCGGGCTTATAATAATAATGCTCATTTGTATTAATTAAAAAAAATTATAAATTACGTTTATCGGCTTTTTATTATTATTGACAGTTTTTATTTTTGGGGTGACACCACAATATCCGCCCCGGGTGCCACCCATGCTAGCTACGCCACTGCTTATGGTCGCACTAAAGTTATTTTTGACTATTTGCGTATCAGTGTTTTCGTGTGAGAGGAGTCTCAGCAAATTAAAATAATTAAAAATTACATGCTGGTAAAATGACCCAAACGAGGCTTAACAATCTTGGCATATTAACAATAGAACCTGAGGCAACACAAAATATAAATTTTGAAGATGTGATTTCTAAGTTTGCAGCTGTTAAACCTAGAAAGAAGAGATTTTAAATGTGTGTACATAATATATATGTGAGAGTATACTAATTTTACTCTCATTTTTCTCTTACTATACCGTATCATAAGAGTTTCATTTTCATACAACAATGTGAAAGAATGTATAATAAAACAGAACATACTTTGTATTAATTAAATGAAATTATGAATTACGTTTATTGGCTTTTTATTAATATTGACAGTTTTCATTCTTGGGGTGACACCACAGTATCCGCATCGGGTGCCACCCATGCTAGCTACTGATAAGGGAATATAATTAATAAAGGTCTAATCTATCCAATTTTAAATAGTTAAAAGAATTTTTTTTTCTCATATATTTTATTCATTTTATAAGTTAATTGGAAAAAACGATAATAATATAAACAAAATAAATATATTAAAAAAATGTCTTACTTTAATTGACTAAATAACATATAATAACATAGGGATGGGTTTTTTGTGAACAATTAATTAAGCTTAAGTACATATTGGAAATCACTTGAATTTTTCAATTCGAAATAACTTTTCATTTTCTCTAAAATTCCTTCAGAAAAAATTTTTTGTGTTTCGTGTCAGGATTCGAACTCACATTCATCAGAGACACATGTTCAAATCCCGTGTGTCTTACACAACTTAGCCACAGCGGGCGATGACGAACCATATTTTAATTTTGATGTTCAGGTAATTTCTAAATTGAAACTTAATCATTTTTCATATTTACTTAAGTTGAATTTTTCATCTATGATCTCATCAACATCCCAAGTCACGAGTGTAAAGTCATTATTGATTGTTGTCAATCAATGCGAAACTTAATATCTGACGTAAAGTCAATTTATTGCTATATTTTTGGTTAGGAAATATAGACAATTTTAGGGGAATTTTTTAATTTTGATGGGTTTTTTGTGAACAATTAAGCTTAAGTACATATTGGAAATCACTTGAATTTTGCAATTCGAAATAACTTTTTATTTTCTCTAAAATTCCTTCAGAATAAATTTTTTGTGTTTCGTGTCAGGATTCGAACTCACATTCATCAGAGACACATGTTCATATTTCCTAACCAAAAATATAGCAATAAATTGACTTTACATCAGATACTAAGTTTCGCATTGATTGACAACAATCAATAATGACTTTACACTCGTGACTTCTGATGTTGATAAGAATGTTGATTTAGATGTTGACGAAATATTATCTCATCCTATGAATTCACACATCGTAATATCTAGAAATTATAAACAATATAAATAACATAGTTAAAATTTTTATAAATGGTAACCAAATAGTATAGGAATGGACCAAATATTTAATGTAAAGCTTTAATTTTATATTTTTTGTTCGATTTTGCTGCTTCGATCAATTTTTTATTAGACTTATCTTTTTTCTTAATAAAACTTGCAAATTCAATGCAACTCAGTGGCTGATTTCTAAATAGGCTAGCTAGGCTGTAGCCTACGGCGGCAAATTTTCGTGGGCGGTAAATTTTTGTGCGGAAAATTTTAAAAATATAAAAATTTTTCTACATAGAAATCGTTTCGCGGCGGCGAGAGCAGCTCGCTACTATAAACAGAGTATCCTGATTAAATCAATCAAATTCGCAAAATTTCTTATCTCTATACTCGAAACATAGCGGCGGCGTGCTCTACAGTTTTTATTGCATTTTATTTGATTTTAATAAACGTATTATTTTCGTATTTTGTATTATATTAATTATTTTTGCCAGATTTGCACGTTTTTAATTAAAAGCGTAATTTTAAAGTACTTGTAAATAACGTGACTTTGAAATTTCAAAAAAATTCGCCTGTGGCGCGCTTTTTTGGTCGCTGCGTTCGTATTTGATAATTTTTTAAATATATTAGGCGGTAATATAAATTAGCCTATAAGCGGCAAATTTGTAAATCCGCCACTGGACTGCAACTCATCTGTAATTGAAATGCATAAATAATTCTGATTTCACCATATCGGTATGAAGCCTTTTGATTTGTTAGTCCATATAATTCCCATCACGCTAAAAATGCATTCAACAAAACAATTAAAATTATTAATTGGCACTGCAAAAACAAATTTGCAAATTTAAAGTAATTCAGGTGAAACGCGTGTTGATTTTAAAATATTCAGTCCACTTTTCTCTGCAATTCATTCCACTTAATAAGGGAAAAACTTCATTTAGGATACGTATTTCTGAAAACAACTGAATTTAACTATTTATAGCCAAAAAAGCGTATATTTTTGAATATTTTCAAAAAACGTACGTATAGCCTATTCACAAATATTTTTGATAGAAAAACGTATTATACGCTCCAAAAACGTATAGGTGACAAGCCTAGGCCTAATATGGATAATTTTCTCTTCCTACCCCCATTTCCAGACATACATAAAAATTTTGCATTAAAATTTTAATTATAATTATTACTTAATCATTAAGACTTAACCTTCAAATCTGACTTCCTATTCATCAATCTTTTATATTAAGTTTTTTCATTTTATAATACAAAAACCAACCAACAAACGTAAAAAAAAGAAAGTTCAAATATAACAAGACAAGAATCTACAAGGAAATCGCTTTTTGGAACCTTGGAAATGTGTAAATTAAAAAAAATGTTAAGTTAATTTTGTATTATAGAAAAAATTATATTAATATTTCTTCTCTCGTTTTTGGTTTTATTTCGTTTTATTGTAAAATAAGATGTTGGTTATACTTGGCGGTAATTTTTTTTGGTTCCACTCACTTTTGTTTTGAAACTTTTAATGTAAAGAGAGAAACTATAAAATAGTTTTATTACTGTCACTTATTTGTTGACAAACAGAAATTTGCATGCAATCATTTTCTAATTTAACTAGCTTTTGGTGAAAAATAAAGCAAGTGAGCTAACATGCATAGATACTATTCTGTATTTTGTGCAATTACGGTAACAAACCTTTATTACTCCTTGTCTTGGTATATTTCGCTTTTCTTCTATAACTGTTTTTCTTTCTCTTTCCTAATTCACCAATAATAAAAATGTATATATATGCTACAAGCTTATGTTAGCCATTTATAGAAATAGCTTTACAAAATTTAAATTTTAAATTTTTATTATTTAAGCTTATCTCGGAATACAAACGCATTTAAGTGATTAAAAATTAAATAAACGTAGAAAAGAATAAAACTTAAACCGTTAATGGCAACAAATTCACTCAAATAGAACAAGTACCTCTGATTTCTAATTCAACAAAAAAAAAATTATAAAAAAGTTAATTAAGATTTCTAATTTTAATTCAGAATATAAATAAAAAAAAAATTATAATAATCGAAAACTTGTATTGTTATTTTAGATTTCACAAATGAATATAATTAATTATTTTATGTGAAAATAAACCAAAAATGAAAAAAAAATTTTGCTAAACAATTAGAAAATGGAAAATTAAACAAAAATAATAAAATTAAAAAAAACGGTTACATAACGAATTTAAGTACATTTTTTTTTACAATCCATAGAAAAATAATAATAATAATAATAAAATAATAACAAAAAGAATTGACATAATTCTAATTTTCTATTCTAAAATGCAACAAAATAAAAATTGCTTTTAGTTTATAACAATGAAAAAGTTATTACAACAAAACAATAAAATAAATTAGAATGTAACGAATGAATGAGTAGAAATAGAATATTGAGACTAGAGTTGTTAGGTAATTTCACAATGTTAGTTTTGTTTTACGTTCAAAAGTAATGGATGATTAAATGGTGAGTTTCTTGAAAGTGATGCAATATTGCATTTAATATTTTTATTGTTTGTTTTGTTGAAGAACGGAATTTTTTTTTTCCCATTAATCAACAAGTATATGTCGCCTGTATTAATTATACAATTATTCAATGTTCTGATCGAGTTTCGCTTAGAGACTTAATTCAATCGAATAGTTTTATGTGTGGGGATCAGCCCATATAGTCTTTTTTGAATTTATCAGCCATATTGGTAAACTATCGATGAATTGGCAAACCGGTATGTGGTTGTATAGTTTCAATAAAAAATTTGTTTTCGACCTGACTGCGAATTAAACCCTGGTCATTCGATTCGCAGTGCAATTGTTTTATGGCAACAACAATAAATAAATTGACGTCCGATAATTTTCATTATTTGACTCAAATTGAATAAGCCATTTCTGTAATAAATTTTATAATACAATATTGCATGTCAAATAAAAATTGCCTTTACATTACACAAACTGATTGATGATGACCAATGTGATACTATATCCATTAAATCGGATAATAGTCATTTATGTGATAAGGATCGTGCCGTCGCCCGTCAAAAATGAACGGTACAAGTCTTGAATATTGGCGCGTTACGATTTCTATTACATACTAATAAATTGCTTTATAAGCACAGATTACAGAAACAGAATGTCAAAAAATACGAGTAGTTTAAATTCATACGAGAAAAAATAATTCTGTGCCAGTTTCACACTAAAATTAATAAAAAAACAAATTAATTAATTAATTAGAAATAAACTATATATGAGCAATTTCACGAAGATTCAACAACGTTTTGAGTTGACCCCTTTTAATTTTGGTTATTTTTTGTTTATAGATAGTCTTTGATAAATAAAAAATACTAGTTCTCTTAGAATTTTTTTTTTCGACCAGGGGTCTTCACAGGGTGCCCCTCAATTTTTTGTTATTTTGTGATGTGACTGCATTTTGACGAGCGATTGTAGAAAAACTACTGAATCGATTTTCATAAATGATATGTCGTTGAATAGGTATTAGAACAAAGTTTTTAAAAATGTACACTGTTAATTTTTTGAAATAATTTTTAACGGTGTAACATAAGAAAAAAAACAGTGTAATTGAAAAAAAGATGGCATAGCCTCTTTTTTTTTTTTTTTTTTTTTTTAACTAAATTGAAGCTTATTTTATATCTAACCACTTGTGAAAGTTGAGGACACGTGTTATTTTTTGTTTTAAAGATAAAATTCGTTGTGCATATGACTGTCGGGAATCAGTTTTTTTTTGTTCTGAAGGAAAATTATAAAAATGGCGTTATAAACTAAGAGATATTTTTTTTATGTTAAATATCAAATATTTTATTATTAGATGAACTTTTTAAAATATTATAAAAATTATATATGTAGTACAATAAATAAAATAAATACAATTGTTAAAAATGATTTACTTATTTTGCAAACAGAAGTTTCTTTTGAATAGGAGAGCACTTCTGCAATTATTTTCTTTGTATTAGATGGCATAAAAAATGAAATGTTTATTTATCACTTTTAGTAATCACTTGTCACTCTTATAAAAAATAATTTGACAGTCTTGACTGCAAACAAAAAAGCCGTATAAACAACTAAATCTATTTAGGAACTTTTGACTGGAGAAGTATTATGTTCGTATTATGTTATTATGGAATCATAAAGTAAAAGATTGTTTTTCAACATTAAATTACAAATATTTTATTATTGAATAAACTTTTTAAAATATCATACAAAGTATATATGTGAAAATAAATATAGTTATTAAAAATTATTTACTTATTTTACATTCAAAAGTTTCTTTTGAGTTGGAAAACATTTTTGCATTTATTGTCTTAGTATCTACTGGTACAAAAGAATGAAACTTTTGAGTTCCACTTATAGTAATCGCATTTTTATATCGATTTTGTAATTTTTTCTTTTGTTAATTGATATTTATTTTTATCGGCGTATCCAAAGTTCATGGTAGATTCCCATTTTAAAGCCCATTCGAAAAGTTTTTTTTGGTGTATCAATAATATTATCTTCGCTCGCCATACTATAACGGTGTGCAGCACGCTTCAGTGTACCACCAATTCCATCACAAGGTCCCTTTCCATGGCTGGTAGCATGAAAATGCCATTCAGCGTCAACCTTAAATTAACTAATTAACTTATGCCACCATAAAGAAGACTTTAAGGTTGACGCTGAATGGCATTTTCATGCTACCAGCCATGGAAAGGGACCTTGTGATGGAATTGGTGGTACACTGAAGCGTGCTGCACACCGTTATAGTATGGCGAGCGAAGATAATATTATTGATACACCAAAAAAACTTTTCGAATGGGCTTTAAAATGGGAATCTACCATGAACTTTGGATACGCCGATAAAAATGAATATCAATTAACAAAAGAAAAATTACAAAATCGATATAAAAATGCGATTACTATAAAAGGAACTCAAAAATTTCATCCAGTAGATACTAAGACAATAAATGCAAAAATGTTTTCCAACTCAAAAGAAACTTTTGAATGTAAAATAAGTAAATAATTTTTAATAACTATATTTATTTTCACATATATAATTTGTATGATATTTTAAAAAGTTTATTCAATAATAAAATATTTGTAATTTAATGTTGAAAAACAATCTTTTACTTTATGATTCCATAATAACATAATACGAACATAATACTTCTCCAGTCAAAAGTTCCTAAATAGATTTAGTTGTTTATACGGCTTTTTTGTTTGCAGTCAAGACTGTCAAATTATTTTTTATAAGAGTGACAAGTGATTACTAAAAGTGATAAATAAACATTTCATTTTTTATGCCATCTAATACAAAGAAAATAATTGCAGAAGTGCTCTCCTATTCAAAAGAAACTTCTGTTTGCAAAATAAGTAAATCATTTTTAACAATTGTATTTATTTTATTTATTGTACTACATATATAATTTTTATAATATTTTAAAAAGTTCATCTAATAATAAAATATTTGATATTTAACATAAAAAAAATATCTCTTAGTTTATAACGTTGAAAGTTAGTTGAAAATCACCAGCAACCCAATAAATAGTTTTGCAGATGATAGTACTCTGCACAAGTCGTTCGAGCCCCTTCCTTCAAAAGGTAAAATGCACGAACGAATTAATCCTGCCCGGAGAGACGCTGCCATAAACGTGAACAAAGACCTGAATAAAGTCGCCGACTGGGGTGACCAAAACCTTGTCAATTTCAACTCCACCAAAACACAGCTGTTGATTGTTTCCAGATTAAAAACCGAGTTCCCCAAAGATATTTTATTTAGTATGTGTGATGAACCAATAGGTGAATGTAAAAACATTCGTTTATTGGGTGTCACAGTTTCAAATGACCTACTCTGGAACGATCATGTAATGGCGATGGCAAAAAGCGCGTCTAAAAAACTCGGCCTCCTAAATAGATGCAAAAAATTTTTCACTCCATACCAATTGCTCCATGTTTATAAGTCCTATATTCGTCCCTGTATGGAGTACTGCTGTCAAGTTTGGGGTGCTGCCTCTGTTTCCATCTTGGCCCTCTTGGACTCTGTTCAAAAGCGAGCTATACGAATTGTAGGTGATCGAACTTTGACATCAAAACTTGATTCCCTACAACATCGTCGCACTGTTGCTGACCTCGTTGTTTTTTACAAATATCGTCATCAGCAGTGCTCAGATGAAATCAGCGGCATCATGCCTAAAACTTATTCTTACCCCCGTTCCACTCGGCAATCGGCTGCCGCAACCAGTGAAACGGTAAAGATCCCGCGCTGTCATACTGGCAGATCGCAGAGAGACTTCTTTGTCCGAACTGCGTACAAATGGAATAGTTTGCCGGAACACTTAGTCTCAGGTGGCTTCAACCCACAGATGTTTAAAAAAAGCGTTAATCTACACCTCAGAACGCCAGTTGTTGTGGGACCCAGGTCTAGACCTAGGTCTTAAAAGGTATTTATGTGTTGTTGTGACACATATTCTAAACCCTATTACACAACACATTTTATTAAAAAAAAAAAAAAAAAATAACGCCATTTTTATAATTTTCCTTCAGAACAAAAAAAACTGATTCCCGACAGTCATATGCACAACGAATTTTATCTTTAAAACAAAAAATAACACGTGTCCTCAACTTTCACAAGTGGTTAGATATAAAATAAGCTTCAATTTAGTTAAAAAAAAAAAAAAAAAAAGAGGCTATGCCATCTTTTTTTCAATTACACTGTTTTTTTCTTATGTTACACCGTTAAAAATTATTTCAAAAAATTAACAGTGTACATTTTTAAGAACTTTGTTCTAATACCTATTCAACGACATATCATTTATGAAAATCGATTCAGTAGTTTTTCTACAATCGCTCGTCAAAATGCAGTCACATCACAAAATAACAAAAAATTGAGGGGCACCCTGTGAAGACCCCTGGTCGAAAAAAAAAATTCTAAGAGAACTAGTATTTTTTATTTATCAAAGACTATCTATAAACAAAAAATAACCAAAATTAAAAGGGGTCAAGTCAAAATTTCCCAAAAATTTGCTGAACTTGCGTGAAATTGCTCATATACAATATACAAATAATTTTTTTAACCATGGCGGGTGAGATTCATTGAAGTTCGTGAATGAATTTGTGGTGTTTTTATTTCTAACACCTAATTTTTGGTTGTTACTTATTGTTTCATAATAAATCATCGTGTTTAAACCTTTATAGAAACAGAATAAAAATTATTTAAAATAATTTAAAAAAGTGTACAACTTTATCTTTGAAAATTTATATTGGTGATGCGCATGTTTTTATTTGTTAAAATTTGATGAATTTTCATGACAACCGTTGTCATGACAGTATTGAATTGTTTATTAGTTCATTATGCACTACTGCGTAATAAACATATTTCGTGACTGTTACCTAGATGATTTTATCATACTAAATACCACAATAAATAAACTCACACTTTACAAAGCATTAATCCGACCTGTGCTTACATTTGGAAGTGAAAGCAGGACACTTCCTCCGATTGTAGAATTCTATCTACATTCGAGAGGAAAGTCATACGAACAATTTATGGTTCTTGTAAAGTTGCTGAAAATCAGTATAGAATCCGAATGAATCATGAAATCAGACAGCTTCTTGGAGGCTGCGATGTAATCGGATTCATTAAATCAAACCGGATTAGATGGTTTGGTCATGTAGAAAGGGCTCCATTAGTTAGAATGATAAAAAAGCGTCCCAACAACAACCAGCTGGTGTTCGTCGGAGAAGAAGACCTAGACAACGCTGGCGTGATGACATCATCCAAGACCTTCG
>OY856187.1:117030842-117198079 GCA_963693315.1 Diogma glabrata
TTGCTAAATCGAAACCAAAACTTTTTTTGGGTTGTTATACATAATTTCAAATGTTCATTAGAGGAGATTTCAAGTAGAAATTTAGAAAAAAAAATTATTTTTGATCATGGCATGTGGGGTGTCATATGAAAGGTGATTTTTTTTGTAGTGCAAAAGAGTTTTTTTTGACATTTTCGAAAGCACAGTTTTCGATTTATTTTCAAAAATATAAAAATTATTTTTGTCCCCCCCCCCCCCTTAACTTCGAACATTACAAAAGAAAATATTTAAAAAAATTCATGGGTGCAGGGATTTTGCTAAATCGAAACCAAAACTTTTTTTTGGTTGTTATAATTTCAATTATTCATTAGAGGGGGTTTAAAAAGTAGAAATTTGGAAAACAAATTATTTTTGATTATGAAATGTGTGGGGACATATGAAAGGTGGTTTTTTTTGTAGTGCAAAACAGTATTTTTTGTAATTTTTGAAAGCATAGTTTTCGACTTATTTTCAAAAATGTAAAAATTTTTTGTTCCCCACCCCCTATATTCGAACAATACAAAAGAAAAAAATTTAAAAAATTCACGGGTGTAGGGATTTTGCTAAATCGATACCAAAATTTTTTTTACTAGTTATAATTTCAAATAAACGTGAAGTTATACTTACAAAAACTGTTTTTTTCTCAAATATTATACATACACACCGAACCCTCAGCGAGGGAATTATATTCGCACTTGCCTTACTTTTTTTTAACTATGTGTCGTATTTTTTGATCTAGTTCAACAAATGCGACCGTGAGAGTACTGTTTGTTTATATATATATAAATCTTTTTTATACCTTATTTCCGACTCCTCTTATCATATATAGTAATTTTCGAGTTCAACATTTTTCCGAAATTCTGAGATGACGCACATTGCAATAGTTAGATTTTTATATGAAATATCCCTTAACAATATCCCATAACTATATCTTTATTGTGGTGAAAATGTGTGGCTTTTCCCATTAAGAAATTTTTCAACATTTTAAACCAACATTTGTCATTACCAGTCAAGGTAAAGCGATAACAACACCACGTCATTTCTTACTTTTTAAGAATAGCAGTAGAATTTTTAAACAGTTGAAAGCATAAAATAAATTTAATACAAGGTAAATTTCCGATCGATTATGTAGTTTATTGCTTAAGTTATAATATTGGGAAGTTTCAATTAATTTCTTTTGTGAAAGTAGTTTCTGTTTTGTTTTTATTTGATAAATTGATATGCCTTGGTGGTTATATTACAATACAGAATACAAGGTCAGAATGATATCATATTTTATTATCCAATGGTTGGTTTTACTTTCAAGTTATTGTATTAATGTTAATTTGTTGTTAGGAACAAACTGTTTGAAAGAAAATAAACTCAAGGAAATTTTATATGAATAAAATGTATACTTTAATTAAATGATGATGTTATCATTGAAATATAGGAAAATAAGGAGAGCAGAAGTCACCGGAAGATTGCTTTGGTGAAACAGTGATCTTGGCGACATCAAAAAAGATTTACAAAAAAACACTCCAGACAAAATAAATGTTCATTAGTTAAAGAGAAAAAATTTAGAAGGAGTTATGCTACAATTTTTGACCAACACTTTTACGATAAATGAAAATGTTATTTGGAAATGGAAATAATTTCTGTATAAAATAGTAAAAAAAAATTAAAATTTAATTATTATTAGCAACACCTTGTAGCATTGATAGGACTACGAAAGCAAACAATAATAAGAACACTGTATTTGTTACAACTTTACATTTTTATTTTCTTATATTT
Organism: Diogma glabrata; assembly: GCA_963693315.1. NCBI lineage: Eukaryota > Metazoa > Arthropoda > Insecta > Diptera > Cylindrotomidae > Diogma > Diogma glabrata. Next base: position 117,032,631 of record OY856187.1, read on the forward strand.
GTTACAACTTTACACTAATTCATTGGTATTGATGATAAATCATCTGTTGGACGGAATCATAACTATATTTGTGTTCAGTGGGTGATTTTCGAGCATTATATATCTTTCGAGAATGACATTTTGTTTTATCAGACCACCATTGTTGAAATAAAATGTGTAAGCATTTATCATTACAACTTGGAGGTGATCTAATTAACTAGTGCTACTTCTTTAAATGAAGTAATAAAAAGTAAACAAGGTAAGTTTCCATATATAAGTTCTTCCGGCAAACTAAATAAGGTTCGTAAAAATATATTTATATTTGGGTTCTGATAAAACATACTTAGTGAAATATTTTTTTTACGATCCGCTAGCCAAGAAGCAATCGCGTTTGGATAACGGTAAACGGGCTGTAATAATAAATGAAAATTTCATATAAAATCACCAAATCGGGAATATTATCGAATGATTAAATTCATAGCCACTACGAGTAAACAAGTTAAGTTTCCATATATAAGTTCTTCCGGCAAACTAAATAAGGTTCGTAAAAATATATTTATATTTGGGTTCTGATAAAACATATTTAGTGAAATATTTTTTTTACGATCCGCTAGCCAAGAAGCAATCGCGTTTGGATAACGGTAAACGGGCTGTAGTAATAAATGAAAATTTCATATAAAATCACCAAATCGGGAATATTATCGAATGATTAAATTCATAGCCACTACGAGTAAACAAAACAGAAGAGGGATATATAATGCTGAGTTTCTTGGCAAGTTTTTTAAAGACGGCCATTTTTCAATTAATTTATCAAAACCTACAAACTGAACAAGGTCACTCAAGATAAGTAATACAACCATTTTATATATATATGAGCAAAATTATATTATTTTAATAAATAAATTTTGGAGCATAGCTAGTACATAATTCACCAAAATTATACTATTTTCAAAATATCAAGCTATGAATTTTGGAAGCATAGCTAGTGAATATAATCGATCAAAATCATTTAACTTTTAAAATATTAAGCTATAATTATTTGAAGCATAGCTCGTACGCAATTGATCAAAATCATTTAACTGTTAGAATATTAAGCTATAAATTTTTAAAACATAGCTAGTACATAATTTATCAAAGTCATATTATTTTAATATATTGAGCTATAAATTTTTGAAACATAGCTAGTACATAATTTATTAAAATCATATTATTTTAAAATATTAACCTATAATTATTTGAAGCATAGCTAGTACAAATAATTGATCAAAATCATTTAATATTTAAACTTTCATAGCTAATGCCTATATACATAAATGCATGAGTAAATTTTGTTTAAGCGTAATTTTTAGGAAACCAATAAAATAATTAATTTATTTGTAAAAAAAAATAGGATGAAACATGTTTCAATAAGTAAGTAATTTAATTTATTTAATTTTAAATATATGCCTACCATTTTTGTCTGTAGATTTAGGGGTTGATTAATCCAAAAACTATTTATTTTAAGAATAAGGAGAGATAATTGTAAATTTGCTTATCTATGGTTTCAATTATATAATACTTAAAATAACGATAGTGTTTGAATGATTTCGTCCAACAGTACGGTGTACCCTATCAAAACTTATGTCGTTTTAATAACAAATATGAAGTAATCCAACTGATATGGGTGATTAGGGGGTTCTCGAAGGTTGTGCTGGTATGGATTAGGTGTCGGTAAGAGTTCGATGACACCGGATTTATCTCCAAATTACTGGAGATATATACAGCTTAGATGGGGCCATCTTGGTATCCAATAACTACTGATTATTTTTGTTTTCTTCACATCGATATGTTTTTGTTTCAATTCTTTAGACTTTTTTTGTAAGCCGAGTCTGATCTATCAAAATACAGCACTCTCAAGCTCTATAGTGGATGGTGAAAAAACTCACCCTAGCGACTGCCATCTAGCCGGCAATGTGCTGTACACCATCAAATCCACTTAGAGAATCTGTTAACGTTCTAGGATTTTTTTTTTTAAATACAGTGTTCTGCCTTTTTTTCAACCTAGGCTGGCCATGTACACCTAATATCTTTATACAATCAAAACGTTACAGTGGCGCCCAATGGCATGTCTCGATAATACTCGAGCAAAGATAGATCGAGACAAATCAAAAGTTATCATTTAAATATCAAAATATGTTTAGTCAAGTTAATTTCAGTTTATTTGTTCCGAAAGTTAGTTTATATCTCTAAAAACTCATGAAGTTTGAAAGGAAATTCATTTTGTTTAGTTATTATGTTCCTTTGTACAAGTAAATTCAGGTTAAGATATTGCTGTTTCCATTTTAATATATTAAAATGTTTGCTGAAGTATTTCTTCCTTTTGAGTTAGCAATGATCTTCCTAGTTAAAGTTTCCAGTAGAGTTTATACAGCTTGTATTGTTTCAATTATATTTATCATCGTTAAGATTTTTGACTATATTTATTGAAACTGTTACAAGAGTGTTTAATACCGTTAGTAACGCCTTTAGAGAAGTGCTTTCCGCTTAAAAGCGTTGGTGTCTATTTACCATATGAGTGCATTATTTTAATAAGGTGTAATCAACCTTTCTCCTTTCAAACCAAAAGTAAAATAATTACATAACATTAAATAATTTCATTTCCAGTAGATACCATATTTTCCCTATTGATGTCCACCCTAGCACAGAGCCCGAGAGAACCCAGATCACTTATGTTATTAAATTATACATTTTTGAATCGTTTATACATACTTTCATTATTATATGGTGTAATTCTAGAATACTATTTAAACTCTATGAATTTATGCAGCTAATAGTTTTAATTTAAATTCTTGTGACCGTCCCTTATTTGTTTTACGGATTTTTTTTTGTGGTGATGCATTCCTGATAACACCTAATTCGCAATGGATGTACAATATTTGGATTGCGACGAGCTGTCAATCGAATGTCAATTACGAAATATTGAAGGTCCAATATTAAAAAAATTGAGCCTGTTAAGAGAGGCATTAGCGAAGGAATATGAGGGAACTTTAGAGCCACCAAAAGATCCTCACCGTCAAGCAGCTCGAAACCCAAAGCGTGAATTAATGTTTTGTACAATAAAGTTGAAAAAAATTCAAACTCAGATAGAAGCAAGTAAAGAATCACTCGATATTACAGAACTGGATAAAACAAATGTAATCTTGACTACGTTAATACATATAAAAAATAGACTACAGAGAATTAGTGTTTCAAAATCCGTATCAGCTAATACGGAGCGGGTTTTACTATCCTGTAATAAATTTATTGACTGTATAAGTGGGCTGAACAATAAACAGATCACAGCTCCAGAAGCTGAAAGCTCGTTGAGAGAGATTGTTATCCCTGACTTAGAAGGAGCTGGTGATAATCAAGATCTTTGTGAGCGTGATGAAGAACGAAACATCCAAACCAAGACTGTAAGCAACGTAATTAGTTCTGAAGCCAATTCTTCAAAAACATTAAGTACGGTCCAGGATGGGGCCAACCAACCAAATACCATTGTATACATAAATGATAGCGCTTCAGAGAGTGGTCAAGATGGCCACAATCATGCATCGACGAGACAACAGGCTAAATCGAACGATAACACAGGGACCCTGCCGGTTTCTACCGCGAATCAGGATGATATAAACGAACTAGTGGAATTAGTAATAAAAAAATTGGGTTTTGCTGAATCATCTGTGAATAATAGAGGTTTGGTAACAAATCAAGAGGTTAATACACACAAGTGGCCAGTTAACAGCCATGACAAAATAACAAGCACAGGAATTCCATTGCCTAACTACAACCCATCAATACCACCACCGCGTCCTCACCACCAGCTTTCCAGTTACGATGAAAGATCGAACCAAGAGGGTGGATATGTACGACAAGGAAATAGTTACAATACCAAGAGAGATCGGCTTGATATCCATAAATGGAATTTATTATTTTCTGGTGAATCAGGAGGGGTATCAATAGAGCGGTTCATATACAGAGTAGAGAGTATGGCCACATCAAACAACTTAAGCATAGAATCATTAGTTAATAACGTAAATGTCTTGCTTAGAGATAAAGCATTGGAATGGTACTGGTTGTATCGAGAACGAAATCATAATGTAGGATGGGCTCAGTTACGCGAAAGCTTGATTCATCGTTTCCAAGACAGGCGTACAGATGAAGACATTAGACAAACCCTGGAGCGTCGAAAACAAAAATATAAAGAACCTTTTCTGGATTACTACCATGACATTCTTTCGCTAACGCTACCATTGCAGTACCCTATGTCGGACCGAGATATCAAAACTTTGTTAATACGGAATATGCGACCTGGCCTACAAGCTGAGTTCGCTGGACAAATATTTTCAGATATTTCTACCTTAGTAAATCGTGCCGTAGCTGTGGAGGACACGTGGTTAAGAGTAGGTTGGGTTCCTGAAATGGCATATCAAACAAAACGCCACGTCAGCGAGATGGGACTGGTTCGGAGTGAAAGTGGTTCATACTTCAATCAAGGTGATCATTCTGAGCTGTCTACATCCTCTGGTTCTGTATGCGCTGTAGCTTTTAACAAAGAACTGAAACCAAGTGTTAGTAATATTCCTTTCAGTGGAATCATATGTTGGAACTGTAGATGTTCGGGACATTATTTTAAAAACTGCCCTAACCCTATCAGTCATCAGTTTTGCTATGGATGCGGCGAAAAGAATACAATTAAATGGAACTGTAAATTCTGTCGACAGCATAGTAGGTTGGAAAACTTCCAAAGGGGTTTCAGGAATCCGGGAGCCCTGAAATCCCAATCCCCTTTAACGAAAATTTCCGAAGTCACTGTAGAGGAAGCGGCAACGAATACCGATCCGGAATTAACTCGGATAATCAGACGCGAGAGAGATCTAAAATAGTAACTGAAATGCCATCGACAGTAAATTATTCTCAATCAATTCGACCCCGCAGTAGGTCTTCACACCTCAATCGTTCCATAAGATATTTTAAACTCCGAAAAGATATTAAAAAGGTTATCTCTGAATCACATTTATCAAGAAATGATGACTTAAGACCATACGCTACAATTCTTATTAATGGTATTCCTTATAGAGGCTTGTTGGACAGCGGCGCGAGTATTTCTGTATTGGGTTATGGTGCAGAACAGTTCCTTAGCGACAATAAAATTAAAATGCACAGCCTACCAACTTGTTTATCAACTGCCAGTGGCGAGAAGCAAACCATTTTAGGTCATGTAATAGTTAACGTATCCTATGGTGGAAAGACTATGAAGATGCGGTTCCATATTGCCCCAAACTTGACACAAGCCTTATACCTAGGGATTGATTTTTGGGATTTGTTTGGGTTAGTACCGTCAATCGTAGATGAGCTAGATAGTAAACATATAAAACCAGAGGTCATCAGAGATGAAAACAAACATATTCTAACCAAAGAACAGCAAACTATCTTAACAAAGATCGTGAATCAATTTCCGTCGTGCGAGAGGTTAGGGCTTGGACGAACACAGCTCCTCAGTCACAAAATAGATGTAGGTCAAGCGCCTCCGGTAAAACAACGCTATTACCCGGTGTCCCCGAAAGTCCAAGAAGACATGTATCAGGAACTTGATCGAATGTTGTCCTTAAAAGTCATAGAAGAAAGTTCCAGTTCCTGGTCATCTCCAGTTACGATAGTGAAAAAACTAAACGGAAAGGTTCGTCTTTGTCTGGATGCACGACAAGTGAACTCGGCAACAGTAAAGGATGCTTACCCTCTACCCATAATTGAAGGTTTATTAGGCCGCCTTAATAAAACGCGATATATTAGTACAATTGACCTTAAGGATGCCTTCTGGCAAATTCCCCTTGAGCACTCTTCAAGAGATAAGACAGCCTTTACTGTCCCAGGAAGACCGCTATACCAATTTACCGTCATGCCGTTTGGGTTATGCAACGCAGCCCAAACGATGTGTCGGTTAATGCATAAAGTCATACCTCACCAATTGCATGATCGGGTATTTGTTTATCTCGACGATTTACTAGTAGTGGCAGAAACATTTGACGAACATGTATCACTTTTATCGGAAGTGGCTAGATTACTAAGATCTGCTAATCTAACCATAAATGTCGAGAAAAGTAAATTTGTTCTGAGAGAAACGAAGTACCTGGGTTATGTGATTGGAGAGGGATGTCTTAAAGTAGATCCTGACAAGGTTCGTGCCATTGATGAATATCCTGCCCCCAAAACACCTAAACAAATACGACGCTTCCTTGGAATGACCGGCTGGTATCGCCGTTTCATACATAATTACTCAGCTCTAACAGCACCTATTAGTGATCTCTTGAAAAAAGGATCGAAGCAAGTTTGGAATACTGATACCCAAAATGCTTTCTTAAAACTAAAACAAGCTTTGATAACAGCACCAGTTCTTGTGAACCCGGATTTCTCAAAACACTTTTACGTGCAGTGTGACGCGTCTTCCACCGGAATTGGTAGTGTCCTATTTCAAAAGACGAGTGAGAATGAAGAACATCCAATTGCTTTCATATCATATAAACTGAACAAAGCACAGAAAAACTACAGCGTTACAGAATTGGAATGTCTGGCAGCGGTGATGAGCGTAAAAAAATTTAGGCCGTATATTGAAGGTTACCCATTTACGATCATAACGGACCATTCCAGTTTGCGTTGGCTTATGGAACAGAAAGAGCTGTCAGGACGTTTGGCAAGGTGGTCTATAAAGCTTCAGTCGTTCGATTTCAAAATTGAATACAGGAAAGGTACTTTAAATATTGTTCCGGATAGTTTATCGAGGGTAAGTGTAGAAGCAATTGAACCAGGCGATGATGAAATTTTGCATTTGGATGTGAACTCTACTGCTTTTTTGGATCAAGAATACCTGGATAGAATAACCGCAGTACAGCAGAATAATTTGGCAACCGAAACGTTCAAGGTGATAAATGGACGGATATTAGTGAATACAGGACGGGTCTCTAAAACAGATATACCGGACTGGAAACTAGTAGTACCTGAGTCAGTGACCGGGACACTTATTAAGGCAGCACATAATCCGCCATCAGCTGCACACCAAGGAGTTGCCAAAACAACAGAACTATTAAGGCGGTATTACTTTTGGCCTTCCATGATTACCCAAATTAAGGATTACATCAGTGGTTGTGAAATTTGTAAATGTAGCAAGGCAGTAAACTTTTCTACAAGACCAGAAATGGGAAAACAGATTGAAGTTTTTCGACCATTTCAGAGGATCTACATCGATTTTCTGGGTCCATATCCAAGGACCAAGAATGGCTGCACACATTTGTTTATCGTTCTCGATCAATTTAGCCGATTCCCATTACTCTTCGCGTTTAGGTCTGCTAGTGCGTTAAAAGTCAAAGAATGTTTGGAAAACAAAGTGTTTCATTTGTTTGGTGTGCCGGAGGCAATACTCTCCGATAACGGACCACAGTTTATCGCAGCTTCGTTTAACGATCTGATGATAAAATATGGAGTGAGGCATGAACTCACCCCAAAGTATTCACCCCAGGCAAATGCGTCTGAGAGGGTTAACCGGTCGATTTTGTCAGCAGTGAGAGCCTATTTATTAGATGACCATCAGAGTTGGGACCTACATGTGGATGAAATAGCTGGGGCTCTACGCAACACAGTTCACCAAGCCACAAGCTTTGCACCACATTACTTAGTGTTTGGACAACACAAAATTTCGCATGGTTCGACGTATGCTGTGTTAAAAGATTTGGAGGGTCTACGCGATAACCAATTACATATATCCGAAACCGCCGATCGCTTGACTATTGCCCAAAAAATTGTGTTAACCCAATTAAAAAGAGCACATGAACAAAATAGTTCACAATATAATATGAGGGCAAGATATAGGAGTTTCAGCACAGGACAAAAGGTGTTTGTCCGAAATTTTGTCCAAAGTAATGCTACAAAGAAATTTTCGGGCAAGTTGGCAATGAAGTTTATACCTGCCGTAATTGTTAGGAAAATTGGTAATGTTTCGTATGAGGTAGCGAATGAGTCTGGAAGGTCATTAGGAGTGTATCACACTAAAGATATCCGGTAGACTCAGTATCATATGAGAATGTTGATAAGCTTCGTAATTATTATCCATAAATGTTTGCATCTGAGGATTTTGTTTTATTAGAAAGATCCTATGATCTTATATATGTATATATTTATATATGTGTATATGTGTGTATATATGTATATTGTATATGTATATATATATATATGTATATGTGTATGTATGTATGTATATATACATATATGTATGTATATGGAATATAGGTGTATACGTTATGCATATATATGCATATTGCCGCGGCATTCGAGACACTTCTCAGGGGTGGGTCGTTCCCACGAGTGTAGCATTGATAGGACTACGAAAGCAAACAATAATAAGAACACTGTATTTGTTACAACTTTACATTTTTATTTTCTTATATTTGTTACAACTTTACACTAATTCATTGGTATTGATGATAAATCATCTGTTGGACGGAATCATAACTATATTTGTGTTCAGTGGGTGATTTTCGAGCATTATATATCTTTCGAGAATGACATTTTGTTTTATCAGACCACCATTGTTGAAATAAAATGTGTAAGCATTTATCATTACAACTTGGAGGTGATCTAATTAACTAGTGCTACTTCTTTAAATGAAGTAATAAAAAGTAAACAAGGTAAGTTTCCATATATAAGTTCTTCCGGCAAACTAAATAAGGTTCGTAAAAATATATTTATATTTGGGTTCTGATAAAACATACTTAGTGAAATATTTTTTTTACGATCCGCTAGCCAAGAAGCAATCGCGTTTGGATAACGGTAAACGGGCTGTAATAATAAATGAAAATTTCATATAAAATCACCAAATCGGGAATATTATCGAATGATTAAATTCATAGCCACTACGAGTAAGCAAGTTAAGTTTCCATATATAAGTTCTTCCGGCAAACTAAATAAGGTTCGTAAAAATATATTTATATTTGGGTTCTGATAAAACATATTTAGTGAAATATTTTTTTTACGATCCGCTAGCCAAGAAGCAATCGCGTTTGGATAACGGTAAACGGGCTGTAGTAATAAATGAAAATTTCATATAAAATCACCAAATCGGGAATATTATCGAATGATTAAATTCATAGCCACTACGAGTAAACAAAACAGAAGAGGGATATATAATGCTGAGTTTCTTGGCAAGTTTTTTAAAGACGGCCATTTTTCAATTAATTTATCAAAACCTACAAACTGAACAAGGTCACTCAAGATAAGTAATACAACCATTTTATATATATATGAGCAAAATTATATTATTTTAATAAATAAATTTTGGAGCATAGCTAGTACATAATTCACCAAAATTATACTATTTTCAAAATATCAAGCTATGAATTTTGGAAGCATAGCTAGTGAATATAATCGATCAAAATCATTTAACTTTTAAAATATTAAGCTATAATTATTTGAAGCATAGCTCGTACGCAATTGATCAAAATCATTTAACTGTTAGAATATTAAGCTATAAATTTTTAAAACATAGCTAGTACATAATTTATCAAAGTCATATTATTTTAATATATTGAGCTATAAATTTTTGAAACATAGCTAGTACATAATTTATCAAAATCATATTATTTTAAAATATTAACCTATAATTATTTGAAGCATAGCTAGTACAAATAATTGATCAAAATCATTTAATATTTAAACTTTCATAGCTAATGCCTATATACATAAATGCATGAGTAAATTTTGTTTAAGCGTAATTTTTAGGAAACCAATAAAATAATTAATTTATTTGTAAAAAAAAATAGGATGAAACATGTTTCAATAAGTAAGTAATTTAATTTATTTAATTTTAAATATATGCCTACCATTTTTGTCTGTAGATTTAGGGGTTGATGAATCCAAAAACTATTTATTTTAAGAATAAGGAGAGATAATTGTAAATTTGCTTATCTATGGTTTCAATTATATAATACTTAAAATAACGATAGTGTTTGAATGATTTCGTCCAACAGTACGGTGTACCCTATCAAAACTTATGTCGTTTTAATAACAAATATGAAGTAATCCAACTGATATGGGTGATTAGGGGGTTCTCGAAGGTTGTGCTGGTATGGATTAGGTGTCGGTAAGAGTTCGATGACACCGGATTTATCTCCAAATTACTGGAGATATATACAGCTTAGATGGGGCCATCTTGGTATCCAATAACTACTGATTATTTTTGTTTTCTTCACATCGATATGTTTTTGTTTCAATTCTTTAGACTTTTTTTGTAAGCCGAGTCTGATCTATCAAAATACAGCACTCTCAAGCTCTATAGTGGATGGTGAAAAAACTCACCCTAGCGACTGCCATCTAGCCGGCAATGTGCTGTACACCATCAAATCCACTTAGAGAATCTGTTAACGTTCTAGGATTTTTTTTTTTAAATACAGTGTTCTGCCTTTTTTTCAACCTAGGCTGGCCATGTACACCTAATATCTTTATACAATCAAAACGTTACAACCTCGCTTAGCACAGGTAATCGGTTCTACCAATTTGCTGTCCTATTTAAAAACGTACTAATCGAGGAACTAACATCAATATAAAAAACTCTTAATTAATTAATAGTTTCAAGGTCAAATCTGTCTATATAATAGTTTAATATTTGTGATCAACCGAATATCAATTCGACACTTTGCAGTAGTATGTTTTCTTCAGTCAGCTGTGGTGCGTTTCTATTCAGCGTTTCGTAAAGCTATAGTTTTTGTGTGGTTATAACCTTGTCATAGGGTGAAAAGATTATAGAGATGGACTTAGTGAGTAGGGGACTGTTGTGCCAGGTCATTTTCTGCAGCTGTATCATATACTTTATAGGGATTGATAGGTCTAGTGCGACATAGATTTTTCTGGCACAAGACCGTTTTCGATCAGACCAGCAATGATTTGATTTTGGATCCTGTGAGTCCTGTGTCGGTTGTGCTGTACGAAAACCATGTTGGTGTGAAATCTGGTTGCTGGTTGCATTCAGGGTGCAGAAGTGTTTCGATCATCTCAGCAACCTAAGAATGTATGTATATCAAGCTGTGTGATACATTGCGAATTGCAGCAAGTTTTATTATTTAGAACTAGTTGCCGTTTTAAAGCAGTTAAAGTACATCTAACATTTGTTTAAAACTGAGCCAAAGTCGTTTCTTTTTAATTTCTTTTACGAAAAAAATTCTACTAGATGTTTAGGACGTTCTACTCTAGTAGATCCCTTATATCGCTTGTTTTATACCGTCCAATTGTAATATGTTAGATTACATGGACAACTGCTACATAATTGCCTAAAAAAATTCGAACAGTAAAAATTAAGACCAATACACAACTGCTGAATGTAATTCAGCGTTTTGTTCCAACGTTTTGCTAATAAAACTTTTTGTTTTCATGGTACAAACATTTTCCGGCTCTATAATATTAATATACTTATGACTGAAATATCACAACAGGGTCATTAAACATAACCTTTTCTTTTCCCGTTGTTTTTTTCAAATTATTTCAAATTCTTTTACTGTTTTGAACTTCATCCAGAATAAATATATAAAATATTTATCATATATTTGTGCATCTTTCTCATCCCTTAACCCGATAATTTTACATCATTTTTCATTTTCATCATATATTTTAAATAAAATGTGTTGTGTAACAAGCATTACAATATGCGTCAAAATAACGCAAAAAAACCTTTTAAGACCTTGGTCCCACAACAACATGCGTTCGGAGATGTAGATCAACGCAATTTTTTTCATTCTTTTTGTATGTTCTTTTTTAAGAATGAATAATTAAACAATAAATCCAATAGGATATAGTATACGACATGACCCAATTTAATGATAGAATAGAGGAAATAAAAATGTTATAACTTTATAAAATGCGCTGTGATTCACGTTTGATCTGTTTGCCAGTTTTTAGTCGATTCCTGATCGCAGGATATCGTGTTGTTCAAGCTGATTCAGTGTTCTCGAGATTCTTCTTCATGTTGTCGTTCTCTCTGAGTGAAATTGTAAAATATATTTTACCTTATTTTTCGTATTTAACTCAGTTGGTTGTAACGACACATTTTTGTCAAAGTAAAATAATTTCTAATCCGACCCTACTATTTTCATCGTAGAAAAACTAAAAACGTGAAAAATACCTCAAACGCCACCCCTATGAGTTTAGAGCAATCGCTAACGCTTGTAATTTATACTCTCATTCTGATCAAACGTTTTCAACTGTACAAAAGTTTAGTTGATGCCACAACATTAATTTTGTTAAACAAATATTGTGGATAGATCAACATATGCTTTTCAGTGGGTTCTAAATTTTGTTCATATTGTTTCTGGAATTCTAATCAGCTTATATGGGATAATAATATTTATTGGTGATATATATATACAGTCATGAAATTACCTTTTTTTTAATTTCTCTTTTAGATACAAAATAATACAAAGATTACAAAATGATGCCAATGTTTTGAAAGAAAGCTTAAATTAGAACCTTCAACGAGTATTTTGAAATAATACGAGTGACATATTAGCATTCTTTGCATCATCCAAAAGTATGGTTTTAAACCATAATTTACCAACAACTAAACACATCTACGTTACGTTTTTATACTAAGACTAAGAACTAAGTGGTTGGTAGTTTGTGTAAATTTGTGTGCTTATGTTTTTGATATAAACAACGTATATTCATGAGTAGAAATTGACAACAGTCATGGAATTGAAGGACAAACTTTGCGATATTGTTAATCAAATAATATGCTATTTAATTCGTATACGCTCTATTAAGATAATAAAAACAGAAAAAGTAACAACATCACTTTTGAAATGTTGTTTGCGCAGTTATGGTTTAGATCTTTAATTCTCGTAATGAAATATTGCATAAAATAATTTTAACAAATCTAAATCACAATATAGTAATAAGAATAATTCTAAATACAATAAAAAAAGAAATAAACATATTCAAATGAGTTGCGCACCCATTTTTTCTAGATTCTAATTTGTGTTTTCAATCGAATAGTCACGAATAATAGAAATTTCCGCATAATAACATTTTTCAAATTAATCTAGAAAAAAAAAATTTTGTTATAAAACTTTTATTTATGATTGTTAGTTAAAAATCATCTATGAATTTCAACGATGATGATGATGATTATTATTATCTATATAAATAATAATTAGATTTTTTAATGGTTTAATCGTGATTTATTCGATTGTAATTTTCATTTAATTTTCCTACTTTTTGGTTTAATAATAAAAAAGCAAATAAATAGAAAAAAAATGATGTCTTTATTTTAAACATAATTATGAGAACTAGAATCGCCGAGGGGCTGAAAATCATTGTAAATCGAAATCGAAATAAACTCCCAATAAAATGACTACAACAAACAAAATAATCGATAAAAAGCACCAAAAACACACCTTCACATTTCCCCATTTTTCTCACAAAAATCATCCAAATTCCAAAAAAAATATCATTCGGCACATCTGCTACTTTCCTTTACATCTACCTTTCCAATGACTTTAAACGGTACCACAAAAAAATGCTTACGTATATTGCTTATATATAGATGTTTTGGTTAAACTAATTTATTTAAGATTGGTACCTATTTTAATTACCAATAACTTGAAACTATTTTACCCCTTTCAAGCCCGTTGTCTTATAAACTATTGTCAAAACCAAGAGTTTCACAGAATTAAAAAAATTACAGAACTTCTTAAATCACTATTTTTTAATCTTCCATAAATAAGCTACCTAAATGAAGAACCGGTGGACGGATCTGAGAATATTAGCTTATGAAATCGATTATAAGTGTTTTTCGCTTTATCAAAAACTAGTCAAAAACTGGGTGTTCTATACAAGATCAACATGGAAACATATATAGAGTCTCACATATGATAACATAATGGCAACAAAGCTCAATGCAGGACCACGACAATTTTAAATGTTGAATCCAGGTAGGATTGTTATTTGTTCGTTCGTGAATTTTAGCCTTTTTTGTTTTGCGTGTAAAGTAAAGATATACGTAGATAGAAAAACCAAATTCGAGATTATGTGGTAAAAACCATTTCGCTATTGTAACATGATATCAATCCTGGTTTTGAATGAATTATTAGTATGAATTAATTCATTGGTAATGTGTTAAAGACTGGTAGTATTTTATGGATAAAAATGAATTGAATGTATTTTACACTTTAGGCGTGGTTTTGAAACGATAATAGAAAAATATTTGTTTATACATTAGAACAACAAGGTGTGAAAGAAATCAAAATAAATGTTTTGAAAGTTATTTTGGTAATCGTTATCAATCCAACAAAACTGAATTATGCGATTTCAGACAAAATAAGGAGAAAAAGCAATGCGCCAGAAGATATAACTGAAGGAATGAAATCAATATATATTTTATTTAAATCTTTCTATCATTTTTTCTTATTGGTGTTTCCTATTGACGAGCAACTGTATAAAGAGATCAGATTTTGATGCTTTGTTATTTTTTTGTTCATTTTTAATCTACTTTTGTGATGGTTATGGAATATTCCTAGGTGTACTACCTCTGTATTGCTTGCTCAAAGAAATGAGTCTCCATATAACTCTATATATGGTAATTAATCAGAAAGATAATACGTTACATAATTGAGGAATATGCCACTAGTAGGATTATTCACAACCCTATTGTAATTTTGTTCTACCTCGTGAATTTGGTATTTTAAATTGAGTCGTTATCAAGACACGTATTGTCTGGCATAGTGAGATACAACTCTCCAAAAAAAAACTATTCTTACCAAAATTGTAAGAAATTCTGCTGTTAAAATGTTTAGAGAGGTCACCCGTAGGGACACCCGTAGATTAATTATGCAATATCCTTCAGTGATTAACAACGATCAATAAAAAATGATACCTTTTTCAAATCCATTTTATTTATCTAGCATAAAATTGAGCCAACTCGTAGATTGTTGTCGTTTATATCCTGTAAAATTTTCACAGTGAATTAAAATATAGCCTCTAGTTAAGTACCACATCTCATGTTTACACAAAAAGTAAATCACGAAATAATAAAACGAAAAAAACGCATAATTGATCTTTAAACTTCCTCATTCAATAAAATTTACTATTTAAAAAACAATTTCATCATAAATCCTCCATCCATAAAAAAAATTTTGACTTTGACTTTATAATACCAAATTAAATTTTTTAAACAAAACAACGAATTTCATGTATCTTCCCAAACAATAATCTAATGAAAAACTAACGAACAACATTACAAACCGCACCTTCTAACATCTAACTTAACCTTGTGTTCTTTCTTGTGTAATGAAATCTTTATAAAAAAAAATAAAAATAATTCAACAAACTAGGAACCAAATTCGTGTGTAAATTACACCGACAAATGAAATTGCTCTAAGCAAATTGAAAGGAAAAAATAATACTTCGTTTCTGTTTTCTTATATCTTTTTTTTTGCTTCTTATTTATCATTGCATTTTAATTATTTCAATGTGTTCATTCAAGGTCATAATCGGCAATTTTGTACAGGTTATATGTTATAATATAACGCATAAATTTTCAACTTTACGAATATTACTTATAACAGAAAGCAGGAAACTGAGTATCGAGTAGATATTATATTTTATAAGCACATCACGGAAAAGTTAAACAAATTGCGGTAAAAGTTGGATACCAAGTTACATGCTATTTGTATTTTTTCAATTTATTCAATTTGTCCGTTTTAAATGAACCTAACCGACATTTAAAACGACACAAATAGTCAGTCCACTTTTGAAGTTCCGACACCATTTTTTGACTTACTTTAAGGTTGATTCTATATATTTGTTTTGCCTTGGTGTTTTGAGAACGTTCGCCAAACGAAACACTAAAGTCAATATAGCTTTTATTACCTAATCGGAATTGACATTTATAACTAAAAATTTTTTAGTAATATTTTCAATTTTCATTCTTTTTAAAGTTCCCTCAGCAGATTTCTACTCTATCATTATAAAAAACAACATTTATTAATTATAAAAGTGTACAATTACAATCATTATTAATTCGTTCTAAATAATTATTAATTTATTTAAAGTAAGTAATTTTTATTTATCTTTAGTTGTTGAGAAAAGAATAGAATTTATAACAAATAGAAACAGTTTTTAAGGTGTGGAATTCGATTTAATTTTCATTTTTAATTTCGAAACTTTATGCTTTATGGAAGAAAATCTGAAAAACTATTTTTCTTCATCTAACACTTTATTGACTTTTAAAAGCTAAATGAGTAAAATTTGGTCAAATTAGGAATGAAAGACAGTATCCGTCATACAAAGTTTAAGTTCAAAACTATCATCTCATGTACGTAGAAAAAAAAGTTTCGAGCAAAATAATTTATCGTTTTAATAAACTTATATATAACCACACGGACAACAGCCGTCGGTTTTAGCGGTAATAATGTGCATTAAAAAATGAAATGATATTGTGTTATTATGACTATATGGGTTGCCCAGCCCTTAAGTTATTAAAAAAGTTATTGAAAGTTATTGAAAATATCGATAAACATCGATATATGAACATATCGATAAATATCGATAAATACCGATATATCAATATGTCGATATATCGATATTTTGATATGTCGATATTTCGATATATTGGTGGTAAATATCGATTATCGATACCTACCGGTATATTTTAATTATAATTTGGAATTATAATTTTCAAATTGTTAGGTCAGGGCTCGGCGGTTCTAGCTTATGTTGATTACCTGAAAGATAGAAAATATCCCTCTTCATGCGAATAGAATGATATTTTAAGAGATTGAATCCCCTTAGTATATTTTTAAAAGCAGAAGTGTCGTTCGCCATATATATAAAGATTAAATACAATGTACTATAAATACCCGAGATAGAGGGATTTTGAGATAGAATGATTTGTCTCTATCTCAAAATGCTTTCTATATCAAACAAAATAAACCTCCGATCAAGTTTGCATTGAAATTTATTTCTTTATTTCAATATTCTCTATGTCAAATTTTTATGTCAAAATACTGTTGAAAATAATAAAGATAATTAAAACTATTAACAAATTAATGAAAAATTGAATATTATATTATAATTTGATAATGGAAAAAGGAAATAAGACATTGCCGTGAATTACTACCGTAATTTTAAAACGGAGAGAAAAAATCATAGCGAAATCAAGATCTTCGGAGAATTTGAGTATTAAGAAAATTAGGCATTGTAAAAATGAAACACTGGAAAGGCAGTTATGGTTTTTATTAAAAAGGCATAAAAGATCATCTAACGTTCCACCATTCACTGGAGCAATAATTTGAAAAAAAAACCCAAACTGAATGAATGCTACAGGTTTTGTGCTGGTTGACAAAACATGAGTTTTTGCAAGCTTACAATATTTTTTTAAAAATTAAGTCAGGTGAAAATGCCGACGTGAACATAGAAGCAGTCACTGAATGGAATAAACTTCTTCCTCATATTTTAAAAGATTTCTAGGGCGAAGATATTTTCAACATAGACAAAACAAGATTGTTTTTTAAATATTTACTAACTAAAACACTTTTAGAACGGAAAAATGTTATGGTGGAAAAAATAGCAAGGAAAAAATTACATTTTTTCACTAATATGTGTTTCAGAGTGTGATTCAAAACGTCCTCATGAGTGCCAAGATTGGTATCCGTTTTGAAAGACACGCTATTTAGACTGATCGTTAATATAATGACAACAACTTTCCTGGATTCGCTAGCCTTACGGCGGAATGGTTTTGTTCGGGTTTTTATTACGAAAAATAACTTTGATAAATGGTGTTAGGAAAACCAAAATCTATACAGCAAAAGAATTCGTTTGCGGCTGCCTTAAACATATGTGGTTTGTAGTTTTCAATGTACATTAATGTGAAATATGCAATCTTTTGGATGTTTCTCAGAGAACTAAATGTCTTGTTTCTACTTCGCGTTTTTTTCGAAAAACTACATATCCCGATATACTTTCTCTTATACGTGTTTCGGAGTTGGATACGAACCATTCTCATCAGTAGGGGATAGGGAGATCCGAAAAAAAACTCATCTTAAGTAGTTGAATAACGATGAAATTGGAAATATTATCGCCTCGGTGGGGTAGTTGTATATAGCGGAGAGTGGTCAATAAAAATTAAATATTCCGAGACGCCCCTAAAAAAAATTCTTTGTTTTTAAAAAAGCAGCACGATGTGATCAAAAAATCAACTTCGATGATTTTTAAACCCCTTATAACGGCCGTTTGGATACTAATAGTTTTAAAAACTTCACCAATTTAGAATCTTTGGTATCTTTTTATCAATTTCTTCTAAAATAGACCTCTGCAGTTGGAGGTTCCTGAGTGAACGTCTCCAACATTTTAAAAAAGCTTGTAAAACACAAAATGCTTTTGAACAACCAGCACTCTCACGGTCGCATTTGTTAAGCCAAATCAAAAATTTTTTTAAAAATGTGTGCTTTATTAATATCTTAGACAAGTTCGTAAATCTGCTAAATCCGACTAATATGGTTAAGAAACTAAAGGCTTTCTACGTTGTATTTAAAGTTGTAGTTTTAAACCATTATAACAGCCGTTTGGATACTAGTATTTTTAAAAACAACTTTATAAATTTAGAATCCTTGGAACCATTTTAATCCGTTTCTTTTGAATATAAACCTCTGCAGTTAGAGGTTAAGATATTTCGCAGTAATTGCATGACGTCCCAAGTAACAATTGTTAGAACTGAAAGAATCAATGGGCTCTATTACAGTTCTTTAAGTTAAAATAATTACACAGTTGAAAAAGTAACTGCAATATTTAAAGCAAGTCTTGCAATAGGAGCTATGCGTTGCAGGTTATTATTGAATTGAGAAGTAAATGTTGCATTAAACCTAATTTCAATGCATTTTTATAAAATTTAAAACAACTCTTGCATCATAATTTATTTCTATAGAACAGCTAAAAGTTTTAATGCACCTTGCTACAATTTAATACATTAATGAAATTTTAAAATTCACTAGAGTATTATCCATTCTAAAAATATATAGTTAAAATCGTTTCATGTATGTTTTAGTTATCGCTTCTCAGCTGAAAGTCTATAATAATAGTGATTAAGGTGGTATGTATGTTTTAATTTTTTCCGTTGTAATTTTTTTATTTTAATTTGATTAATTTAGGGAGATGCGTAATAATCAAAGTATCTCGAATTTATGATGCAATTTGCATTAAAATGTCATACTAAAAAAAAAGTTGCGAGTAACATTATTTAATGCAAATAACAGACATTTTTAAACAACAAGCACTCTGTTGAATACACCAAGTACTCTGTTAAATATTGATGCAAAGAGCATTAGTTTAACTTTATACAGCAAGCTTTGTATTGTTTTGTAATGGAAACTTCCGTAGGACCTATATGTGTAGCAATTTGCATTACATATTCAATTTTTTTCTAACTGTGTAGCCTGATAGGTCTTAAACGTAATTAATAGTGATTCTCAGCTTTAAGCAAAATCTACACTGCTCTAATTCATTGTTGCCTAACAGTTCTAGCTCTTTTTTCTTGTAGAGCATTTAGCTTTATTAATAAGCTCTAAAACCACTTTTAGAGCGTAAATATATAATCTTATAGAGCACGCTATATATTTGAATAAAAAAATTCCATGAGCATAAAATTATCTAATATAAGAGCTGCATTAAAGCATACTTAGAGTGTATTGGTTTTTCATTTTAGTGCTTTAATACAAACTTGTTTTACACACATTTAATGCTATTTGTAGTTGCTTTTTCCTTATGTAGAGCTGGCAGATAATATTATAATATCATTTGAGAGCCTTAAAACTATTCTAGAAAATGTCAGAGAAGATTATTCAATGAGAAATTGAATAGATGAGTTAGGTATTGAGGAAGATCCTGAATCCAAGCTGAACGAATAAGGAAATGCAGAAGCTTTAAAGAATAACTCTAGCATTGGAAAATAATATATCGCACCAGGGACAGAAAACTGTTAAGTTTGCTGGTAAATATGTTGCCTGAAAAAAACATTCCTCGAGATCCACGTACTTTATTACAAATACCCTATTTAAATAAGTTTATTGCCAGTGGTGGTGTTACTGGCATCAAGATTTCGAATTTTTTAAAACAAAACAATGATAATTTAACCTATATGTCTATAGACCATTATCTCAGAATATTATTAAATATTAATATTGATGGGTTGTAAATATATAAAAGTTCACAAACACAGTTTTGGCCTATTGTTTTTTCAAATAATGAAATTGAATTTTTTTAATCCCATGGCCATTGTTATATATTACGCAAAAGAAAAACCGATAGATTTACACGTTTATTTAAATCAGTGTGTGCACGAATGTAATGATCTTTCAAAACATGGTAGTGGTACACAAGATCAATTAATTTCACAAGGCTTTTTATTGTTTGAGGTTATGATTTAGCTGACCGCCAAATTAGTAGAATTGACCTTTTTACTTATATGTAAATAATTGTAGTTTAGTTGATGTTTAATAAGACCACCACTTTTTTCTTTTTCTAAAACAGGCTTTTTAACGCACTAAACATTCGTAAATACGTATATTAAGAACAACTATATAATGATAAAAGTTAATAAATTAACTGATTTTTAATATCAAATTAAATATCCAATTTCATCTAGCATAGCCTACGACTGTCATTTTATCTGTCAACATATTATAAGGGATATATATTCCATAAAACGCTTCCAACAACAAAAAAATCTAATATAGTGCTTAATGCTCTACTGTGTCTGTTATTATTTTGTATTTCAGCTTGTTGCTCTGATGAAAACAAAAGGATAATCATATACAGTTACTTGCTTTATAACTATCTTAACAAAGAAAAAACTACTCCCCAATAAAGCGAAATCCTGAGTAATGATATCAAGTGAAATAAAAAGCTTTTAAAGTTCATAAATGACAACTGTTGCAAGAATCCGTCCATATTTAATCAAAGAAAATATAAAAGAAGTCGGCCGTTCTTGAATTTAATAGAAAAATATAGAGGGGCTGAAATCTAAAGCTCTGAGATATCACGACTTCGGTTTTGGTTAAGGATTTTGATATAGTTTTCGGCATAAAACTTTTATGAGGACATAGTTTTCAGTTTTGGGCAGCGATGTATATTAAACATAAATCTTTGTTAAAGTACATGTGTGGCGAACATCAAAACTAAAATCATTTCTCAAAAGAATTTAAAGTTTAGTAGGCGATGATTTCGTTAACATTTATTAAAAAAACAAAAAATATTTTTTTATTATTCGGATTTTGTTTTTTTCCAAATAGTTTTAAGTTTTTATTTTTCGTGTTAAATTAAAAATGTAATTCTCTAATAAATTATATTGCATCGCCTCGCCATCAATTTGATAAATACAATAAGGCAAATTTTATGTTACTTGTATAATCTATTTCGTATAAATACAAATAAACTCTGAAATGTTATTGTGTTTTGAGGGAATCTAATTTATATTTGTGCTACTTAATAATGGATCAAGATCATTAGTGAATGTGGAAGCTACTGAACCTAAAAATTTTGGAAATAAATTTAATACTGCCTTTTGTGTTTACTTTACGTTAACATTATAATTGTTAAATCATAATAAAGATTCAGCTTAATCAACGCATTTAAAGTAACTCATTATATTAGATATAACATCTCCAACAACATCTCGTATCATCATATTCATCTCCTGGAAAATTCAACGCCACTAGCAGCCAGCCCCTATATTAAAATCTACCTCCACTCAACGCAACACCATCCAAACATGTATTTTTTATCTCTGTTTAGAAATTTATTACAAAACTAACACGAAACATCTATATGTTGCCTGAAAATCATAACAGATCATAAATTAACATAATTTAGAGAAAAGATGATACACTCAGCAAACTGCTCAAAAACCTCTCCATTTAGCGTTTCGAGAAAATATTATAAAATCACATATTCATATTTCTTTCAAAATTCCAAAAATATTGTAAAAATTAAATAAAACCAAACTTTTTTCAAAATTCTAAAAATATTGCAAAAATTATAACAAAATCAAAAATTGAAACTTTTAACAAAATTCTAAAAATTAGAATAAAATCAAATATTTAAAACTTTTCAAAATTCTAAAAATATTCCAAAAATTCTTACAAAATCAAAAATTGAAACTTTTTTCAAAATTCTAAAAATATATATATATAAAACTCACAAATTCAAAAATTCTATTTTTTTTTAAAATTCCAAAAATATTGCAAAAATTATAACAAAATCAAAAATTATAACTTTTTCCAAAATTCTAAAAATATTGCAAAAGCTATAACAATTTCAAAAATTTCCATGTCACATTTACGTCATACAACAGCTAAATTTTTTTTCCAAAAAATTGGCTAAAAAATTAAATGAAATCATTTTTTTGATATACTTGACAATATTTTTTAGACAAACTTATAATGCAATAAAATTCTCAATAATAATAATATCATTTTCATTTCATACAAATAACTAATTTTATTATTTTCTAAAAAAATAAATAAAAATCATTTTTTTGAAACACTTGACATTATTTTTTTGACAAACTTATAATGCCATAATTCTGTACATTAATAATAAAATTTCATGTCATACAAATAATTTATTTTATTTTTTCCAAAAAATTGGGTAAAAAATAAATAAATCGAAGTAAAATCTTTCTTTTGACACACTTGACAACATTTTTTTGACAAACTTATAATGCCATAATTCTCAATAATAATAATAAAATTTCATGTCATACAAATAATTAATTTTATTTTTTCTTCACAAAAATTGGGTAAAAAAATAAATTAAAATCATTCGTTTGACACACTTGACAACATTTTTTTGACAAACTTATAATGCAATAATCTAGATTTTGGTCTCACATACCAATCCCGACCATCAAGATTTCTCCAAATTTAATGTTCCTACTCGGAAGCACTTAAAATGAACGTTGTTTAAGCAAAAAATATGGAAATTTCCTTGTTTTGACACACTTGACGATTTTTCGACACACTTCCGGGACAGCTATCGAACACATCGGCCCTTTCTGCTCTCCCATTGAGTATACCTATTTCTAGAAAAAAGAATTTTTGAAATCCCTCCAGCCGTTTTCTAGATTTCGTCGGTTGTGACGGCTGGACGGCCGGCTGGCAGACAGACATACATTTTTTTTGCTTTTTTAGAATCAGTAAGTCCTAAAACGTCGAAAATGCCAAAAAGCGGGGGTAAGAATTTCACTTTTGGCTCATGAATGCAACACTTAGGTTTTTTCAAAACCGAAGTAATTTATTTTTAATTTATTTTTTGACATTTTTAATTTAGGCTTCGCTCTCAAAATCATGATCTTATTTCTAAACTAAGGTAATATTCACGACAAAAAATAAATGGCACGGATATTTCACTTCACAAAATGTACATTTTATAGTTTAAATTAAACAATATTCCAATTTAATTTTCATTTAGTTTAATATTAGACTAAGAGCCCGCGACGGCCAGACCTTCGTTATTTTATAAAAGCTGAAAGTTTCTCTGCGCATACCCCTTACTCAGGTAGGAACGATTAGCGACATATGAAGTTTGGATCATAGTGGCTTTGGCAGGGAGCAGGTTACCAAGGGGCCTCCAAAGTTTCGTGAAAGTATAAAAGCTAATTTTTTTTATATTCTTCGGGATAGTATTAGAAGTCACGTCACCCATTGCCAGACACTTACTATCGTGGAAACCCCCTGCCAGACATCCTTAAACTCTAAGGGTGTCTGGCAGGGGGTTTCCACGATATTAAGACACGATAGTTGTAGCCTGCTCCCTGCCAAAGCTACTACGATCCAAACTTCATATGTCGCTAATCGTTTCTGCCTTAGTAGGGGGTATGCGCAGAGAAACTTTCAGCTTTTATAAAACAACGAAGGTCTGGCAGTCGCGGGCTCTTGCTCTATATGTCAAACATCCATAAAATATTTTCTTTAAAAAAAATCTCGTTAAATCACGATAAACTCGTTTTAAAAATTACGTCGGATTAATATTTTAGGAATAATTCGAGTTCGTTCGGAAAAACAATAAAGTTGCTCTATAAACCGCCACTTTTTGCTTTTACTAAGCTCTATAAGATTTCTAAGAGCGCGTCTAGAGCAAACATTAAATCACGTAGCTCTATAAATCAGCTCTAAGAGCGCTCTTAAAGCATATTTAGAGCAAAATTGTTACTTGGGGTATGATGTAGAGTAGGTCTGCGGTGTGTCTTTCATATAGTGTCATACATTGTCACACATATGTTCTGTGGTAGATTCGATATTTGTTTTCTCGTTCGTAACCACGTTCCAAAATTGCATAGATGTAATTTTGCTTATATGTAGCTAATTTTCTTATAAAAAATTTGTTCAATATCTGTTTGTAGTTAGTTTGTTTTGTTTAAACTAATCTAATACATCAGATTTAACTTATACACAAAACTGTCTGATATCGAAACCTACCTATTTCAAGCAGACATCCTGCCGCTTGGACTTTTTTTGAAATCGCAGCTTTGAAGAATTAAAATAAAAAATAAATCTAAAATTATAAATATTTTTTGTCAGTGTAATATTTTTAAATAGACTCACTAAATACCTTTCGAATAAAAAAATTTACTTAAATAGAATAATCCATTCGAGCACAATTTAAGTTTAATCTTTGATTGTCACTAAATTTCTTAAGAAATTTCGAGCCACCCTGTGTCAAAACTACTAGTGAAAACATAAAAAACAAGTATTATTTGTTTTTATTATGCTAACGAAGTTTCAAAATAATCGGAAATGGTCGGGTTCACACCATCGGTGGCTTGATTCGTTTTTCCATCTATTTCATGATAGGAAGGAGGAAATATAAAAAAATAACAGGCACCAAGCAATTTTTTTTGTTTTGTTTTGTTTGTTTTTGTTTTGAACCCTCTAAGATACTATCTTGGCTAGTGATATCTCACTGCTATTGTCAGTGGAAAGTGATTTCACGTTAACATGTCAATATCAGGGACTGGAGTATACACAGTGTTGTCACACTCGTAGATAAAACTACCTAAAAGTTATAAATCAACAAAAACCTCCATGCCGGTGACATACTGGCGGCGTTCTAACAGATTCCCAAAAACCACTGGTATGAATTTAAAACTCTTGCTTGCACTCGTGCGTCATGTTTTCATATTCATGAGATATTAGTTTTTTTGTATCTGGTATTCATTTTAATATTATATAATATATATAAAACACGACGGATCAATCAATAGAGGAATATTTTTCAAAAACATGAATTTCGCACCTACCAAACAAATAAATTGAAGGAGCTCATTGCAAATAGATTATTTTCCAATTGATTCACTAAAGGTCAACTTTACTTTTAATCAAAACAACTATACTTTTAATCAATCTTTAAATACTAATTCGTTTGTAATGTATATGGGTTAGATATAATTCTTAATTTATGATGAACTTTTATGGTTGTTTTAACCATTTTATGTTGCACACTGTAATTTATTATTACTAAATTCATTTTCTAGCAAAAAAAAATTAAATTTATTTAATAATTATATACCGAAGAAAACGGATAAATCATCATCTTATACTATTCGTTATTGTGTCATTAAATATGATTATTGTAATGATGATCTACTATTATGATTAACATTGAATTAAATGATAAATTAAAAAGTGATATTTTAATGATTATTTTATGAGTTACACAAAATTATAAATTATTGAATGATCTTGAAGTTTGTATATTTAATAATAACAAAAAAAACATTAATATGATTAATTTAATTAAAAAATGAAAAATGTCTTGAATATTGAGAAATAAAAAAAATTGTGTAGGAAAAATTAATTTTAATATAATTGGAGTTTTGTTTAGTTTTATGAAAATTACTAATCAATAATTTGGATTTCTATAAAAAGTCAAAGAAATTATTGCTGGATAGATTAACTAGTTCAGAAAAACATCTTATTATATAATAACTTTATTATTTTAAACAAAAAATATTTAATTTTCACACTTACCTAATATTCTAGTAAAATGTTTTACAGCATCGATACGGTCTCCATAGTTTTTTCAAGTTGGATTACCTGAAATAAAAAATTAATTGATTTTAATTAATTTTATTTTATTTCAAGAATATTTTCTAAAAATTTAATTTTCATTTTTTGCGTTTCGATGGTTTTGCTCTGATAAGTTTTGGCATTAAGTTTTAAAAGAATAAAAACTTGGTGAACAAAGTTAAATAAAGGTGAATAAGAGTCTTGGAAATTTCATAATCTTTCGATTGGTTATAATATACCGAGCATAAATTAGTTAGGGCAAACCTGAATACAGTTAGGGCGTGATCAGGGCCTGGTCAGTCCTACAAGGGCAATCCCTATTAGGGCAATCCCTATTAGGGCAATCTGATGTGGGCCTGTTCCGGGCCTGATTTAGAATACCCTTTTAGGGTTAACCTTATTTGAATATATCCGGCCCTGATCAGGTTTTTCGTATTTGACCCCTAGCTTAAATTTAAATGGGTTAAAATTCACTAGAGTATTATCCATTATATAAATATATAGTTAAAATCGTTTCATGTATATTTTAGTTGTAGCTTCTCAGCTGAACGACTATAATAATAGTCATTAATTTGGTATGTATGTTTTAATTTTTTCAATTGTAATGTTTTTATTTTAATTTGATTAATTTATGTATATAATATATAAATATATATCAGGGTCTGGTCAGGATATCCCAATCTGGGCCTGATCCGATTATCCCAATCAGGGTCTGATCCGGTAATCCCAATCAGGACCTGATAGGGCAAAAGCGTTACACTCATGATCAGGGCCCAATCAGGCAGCCCTACCAATGCCTGATCCGGGTTAGGGCAAACCTGATCAGGGCCTTACTTGAGCCCTAACAAATTTCTGCTCGGGATGATTAGAGTGAAAGAAATATTGAACTATTTGAAAGAAACTTTGCTTTCGGAAAATTGAAGGAAACTGTTGGTTAACCATCAAGGTACATACACTTACCAATATAAGCCATGTTATTGTTAGAGCTAGTGCCAAGGTGATCCAACATCCTCATGTTCTAGTGCAAATTTGTAGGTAAACTGTTTTTTATTCCCTTCATGTTTCTTCGCGCTTTCGATTAATAAACATAATTTTCGGGACAGTTTTTTCAATAATTTTGAAAATTATATTTTATATTTCTTGCGTTTATATTTCTAATTTTCTTTCTCCACCTAGGTCCGAACTTTATAAACCGAAAAATTTAAATAAAAATTTAACAGATACAAAAATTGGTAAATTTTGATCGGAAAATATAACGATGTATCAAATACTCACAGATGTATTTTTTAGGGAATTTTTAACTTCGCATGTAGGCACCTTGCTTAACCTTGCCGGGTTCAATTTTTGTTGATTTGTATTATGGTTTTTTAATTTATGATCTACAGAAGTGGCAATCCCGCATACTTCAGTCACTATATATAATGAGTTAATGTGAGATCAGTTATCACATATACTATTGGCAATAGCAGTGAAATATTACTAGCTCAGGTGATATCTTATACGGGTGATGGCTATTGACCTCTGTTCAGTCAACGGTAGCATCTTCAATCTTAGCTATGGAATATTAACCTTGATGATCACACGCTATTGCTTGCACGAAGAAACGAGCCTTCTTAAAAGTCTACATCTAGAGTTTAACCATTAAGGAGGACAGTGCGTCACATGATCAAGAAATATGCCACTAGCTGGATTATTGGCAGCCCAATTTTGTTTTGTTCCTGCAAGTTTTTTAAAAATTTTACTTTTTATCTCTTTTTTTATGTTTATTTCGTCCATCTTATCATGAAAGATTGTTCTATGCGATATTTTAATATGTAATATAATTTATTGAATAGTTATCCACTCAATAAAAAACATTAAAAGCAAACAAATTTGCGTCGATCAACACCTTAAAACGAAACGAAACGAAATAAAAAAAAATTCTTACGGATTGCATCGCGTTATGCATATTGTATATATTGCCTCGGTATGAGACCATCGTAATATTAAATAGATTATCTTCTGGCGGAAAAAGAGAAAAGTTTTCGAAAAATTAGATTTAAGGAAATACAACTTGATTTTTTTTACCACACCTTCTGTTGTTAAAATAAATGTCACTTAATTTAAGCTTTTTACATTACATTGAAACGCCATATTTGAATGATAGAAATAATTTGTGATGTCATTTTTCACCATTAATAATTTGTGTCTTCCATTTTTTTGTAAAGTGACAAATTCAAGTTATAAAATAATTAATAAAATGTCTGGAAACTTTTGTGTTTTAAGAATTTAAAATTACTAATACAGTAAAATAGTGTAGATGGTATTAAAATAAATTCACGCAAATTACCTTACTACGTATTAGAAACGTGTGAGAAGATAATATTTAATACTCATAACAATCAAATAATTTTTTAAGCAAATCTGCTAGCACTTCAAGTATTTTAAATGATTATTTTTAGATATGGGAAATAATTGAAAGCTAAAGCATAAATAGAACAGAAATTAAATTTTTGGAACTGTCTCGTTATATTCCTGGACAACTCCATCAAGTATTGGTACCAAAGAGTAATATCGGTACCAAAGAGTAATATCGCAATTTTTTATTTCATTTTACAATTTACACCATTAGAACTTGGAACGGAGATTGAGAATAGCGAAATTTTAATCCGATCTCCAAGGCTCTCCAAACTGCTCATACATTGTGAAAAAGTTGTGAAAGGTATTTGGAGGAAACTTTTTTATTTATTGACAATTGACAATAATTTTTATTTTAGTTTTCGCGTATTTTTCCACAATTAAAATAACAATTATAAAACAATGTATGTGTGGTGACTTTTTATTCAATCGTTTGTGTTAAATTTGAAAATCTCGTTAAATTCGTTTCAAACTTTAAACAATAGATTAATAAAATTTTAGGTACAATTTTTTCTATCTAGTTACGTAAATTATTTTAAAATTTGATGAAATACGGCCAAAGCCAGCATCAACACACGTTGCATCTTCTTCCTTTGTGAGCAAAGATTTGCAAACTTGCTCACATGTATTTTTACGTACTGACGCTGTAAGGAGATCATTACAAGCTCCTTACACTGGTCCTTTCAAAGTTTTAAGTGGCAACAATAAAAACTTCAATATAGAAATTAATGGCAAAGCAGCCAAAATTTCAATTGATCGACTTAAACCATGTTATCATGAAAATTCAGGCGATGAACAATTCAGTTCTCTCGCTAACGCAAATTTTTTGAATCAACCAGATTCAACTGCTAAATCGATTTTAATTAATTTTAATTAATTAATTAATTTTTCTGCGAATCTGAAACAATCAGATGCAACTGGTGTGAATCAATCTAATTCAGTATCACCAAAGCAACCTAAAAAGAAAGTAACATTTAATGATCAGCCTACTGTAATTATTATTCCCAATCAACGAGTTTCTAAATCTGGAAGGATCATCAAAACACCCCAAAAACTATTAAATTTTATTGACCGGTGTTTTGAAAATTTTAAACAAAATATTACCTCCAGTGCTGTCTTGTAGGATGTTTTTGATTTTTGTGTTCTCACTGTCGTCGAACACTGCCGCAATTCTTTTCCTAGCTGTGTTAAATTGGCAGTAATGCTCATATTCTCTATTTTTTTTTTGTTGTACCCAATCTTTTCACTGTTAAATCCCCGCTTTTTAAACTGTTAATTTACTAGTTTCTCTCGTTCTTCTGGCGAATCACTGGTGAGGGAGTGTTATGTGGTAACTTTTTATTCAATCGTTTGTGTTAAATTTGAAAATCTCGTTAAATTCGTTTCAAACTTTTAGCAATAAATTAATAAAATTTTAGGTACAATTTTTTCTATCTAGTTGTCATAAAAATTATTTTTCATCAAGTATTCATTTCAAAATTCATTTTAAAAAAAGTTTTTTTTAATTATTAAGAATTCTCATATAATTACAACAAGTTTTCTTTAATAATTTCTTAAGTTTTAAAAAATTACAATTTTCATTTTATAGTTTTGTGATAAATATAAAATTATTAATAAATTTTAAATATGAAATGATAAGTTAACTTTGAATTATGAAGAATTACTGTTACATCTTAATTAATATATTTTAAGAAGTTATACTACCATTTTTTGAAGATTACCATTTTAAATTCGTTCCCGAGATAACTATTGTACATTTTATCATCATATGAATAAGAAGAAAATAATTACTTCTGAAATTTGAAACAAGCGGTGCTAACTGAAGTGATAAAATTAATAGCGAGAAATACAAGCTAGTGATGAACGCATTCTAATAGCGAGAATGACTAGCCATTGAAGAACACGCGGCAAAAACATATAGTGCAGAAATTTATCAGCTATATATGTAATATAAAACAAACCAAACGTCAAAATACCGCAGTGAAATAATGTTTAAAACATTATTATGCTGTGTTGTGTTAAATTATTCAGAGACTTTTGTGCGCTTTCTCTGAAATGTAAAAACAAACAAACAAACAATATCATTTCACAACTTTTTCATGACTTAAGCCCAGTATGGAGATTGAGTTAAATGAAATTTTAACGCGATCTGCAAAGTTCTCCAAAACTCCAAAACATCCAGTGTCCAAAACATCCAGTACTTGTGACATTTGTAATTTTTAAACAAAAAATTTGTATTTACTGACAGCCGTTGCTGTAATTATTTTTTAAGCTTTTGTGTATTGTTGTCAACATCGAAAGCAAATATTTATTATTAAACAAAATTACATAAAACAAATTACGTTTTTCTCTAACCGGACAAAAAATTGCATTTTTTGTTTGGGTATATTTTACAAAAAATATGTCATTTGTGTATTGCATCTAGTTGTCATGGTAGCGGTCCCAAAATAGTATATTATTGAATTAGGAGCTAAAGTTGTACTTTTTGTGTCGAGCCTATAGTTTGGCGGCCGACCGTAGGGAGGCCGACAATTATAGACGAAACACAAAAAGTCACTTTAGCTCCGAATTCAATACACTATTTTTTCGGCAAACGTTTAAATTTTTTTAAAAATATGAAATTAATGCATCAAATTTTTTATAAATATGTTTTAGGTAATAAATTTTCTGAAATTAATTTTTATTGATTTTAATTCATTAAAATGAACTGAAATGCATTCTGTTTTGAACAAATTAATAATATCATGTTATTTTACTTTACTGTCGCCGTAAAAATATGAAAATTACTTTACTGCCGCCGTAAAAATATGAAAATTACTTTACAGTCGCCGCAAAAATATGAAAATTACTTTACAGCCGCCGGCAAATAAAATAAAAATGGCTACACTTTTGCAGCCGCCGGCTAAAAACTAAGACTTTAGCTACTCCCCAGCTGCAGTAAAGTAAAACTTTACAGCCGTTTGCCGAAAAACTATCATTTATTGTCCTAGGACAAAAAATAAACAAATCTATATTTGCATACAAAACAAAAATCAATGTTTGAATAGGAAATTTATTATTATTTGACAAAAAATTGAAATTTTGCATGGATTTAGTTTGAGATGTAAATTAAATATAATTTAAATGTTGATAATTTTTAAATTTGGTTAAATAATAGATTAAATAACGGTTAGAGAAAAAATTTAATGTTTTACTCGGACTAAAAATGGATTTTGGAACTAGCAAAAATGCGGTACGTACTCCGCTATCGCGTCGCACGGCGACATTTTTGCTCGTCCTAAAATCCATTATTTTTTGTCCCAGGGAAACAAATAACTATTTAAAATTTCGCAATGAAATATTGGTCAAAACCTTATTGGCTAAATATTATTCGGAGGGTTTTGAGCGCCATCTTTGAAATATAAAAATAAACAACATAATTTCACTGCATACTGCGAACCAACATAGAGAAAAATGAAGCGTAATTTTTTACATTTGATTCAACGATGTAAATTTATATTGAAATTTCACTTCACTCAATCTCCGTATTAGGCTTAATTCGGAGTTTGATAAAGAAAAAATTATGAAAAATTTCATAGTGACCAAAAATTTGGGAAAACGTTTGCTTTTAAACATGTCCTTCTTTGGTACTGGGTGCAGGGCGAAACAATTTAACAAAAATTCACAAAAAACAAAAAATTCAAAAATAGTTTATAAATTTATTAATTAGAAAAATTAATTAATTTGTGATTGAAGGCTTGTGAAATCTTTCAAAAATGTTTGACCAAATATCAAACATGTTTGATTTT
The DNA here is from genome assembly GCA_963693315.1 of Diogma glabrata. Classification (NCBI taxonomy): domain Eukaryota; kingdom Metazoa; phylum Arthropoda; class Insecta; order Diptera; family Cylindrotomidae; genus Diogma; species Diogma glabrata. The sequence continues at coordinate 117,064,903 of OY856187.1, forward strand.
TCTATGCAAGCATAAGTTTGATTGTGTGTGTATTGTTATAATTGTCAGTTTGTAATGTTTATGTTTGTTTAAATGTTTAACATTAAAAAATTTAAAACAACGGCGGGACTAGCCGGAAATATAAAATTTGTAAGTGAGTTTATAATTTTAGAAGCTTGATTTATATCCACTCACTAATCACTATAGAAGCATATTTGACATCTGTGCTGGTCAAGAATACTTGCAGGTATATGGGGGCATTAAATAAGCATTGTGATATGGAATATACCTAACAAATGAATTTTAAATTGCGACCAATACTTTTGAATGTATTAACACAAGGTTATTGAAGAAAAAGAATCGATTGTAAGCGGATCACTGTGCCGTGTAAATAAAATAGTGTAAATATGATACGAGTGAATTTTAACTGTGAATAGTTGAATTTAAATGCAATTTGTAGTACCTACCGGAGCAATCGAAAATATCTTTTGTTGCGATCTGATTACCGAAAAGGAAAAGTCGAACGAGTATTATTCTGAAACTATTACTCATCCTTGTGCCTTGATCAGCAATTATTTCATTTAAATGTAATATCAATTATCACAAACAAAAGGTAAGAATCAAGCTTATGTGACCAAATACCTACAACAAAATAAAAGACTACAGTGAAACTTTGTTGTACTTATTCTTTAACATCTACCTTTCGTCAGAAAGAAATATAAGCAATTGATTATTATTCAATCATTTTCTTAATTCAACTTTGAATGAAGAGATTAATGTTTCAATTTCACGCAATGAAAGTGAAAAGAGAAATTTCTTCATTGTATAACAAAATTTAATTCAACAAAAAAAACCGAACATATGATAGCGTAAAAAATGATATTCATTTTATGGAACCACTTAATTGTTTTATAACACGTTTCGCTACTGTAGAGTTATGAATGAAAAATAAAATAAAAGAAGAAAATTCTTACGTTTAATGCTTTTTTGTGATTAAAATAATTTGTCGAAAGATTAAAATTTGTTTCTTGGTTTTGATATATTTTGTTTGAATTTTTAATAAGATTAAAATGACACCTACACGTAGTTGAACCGGGAATTGAACGAGAAAAATTACTTGTTGAGTGTTGACAAACATATTCAAGTTACCGAAATTAAATTCGACTCTTCGTTTAAATTTTTTAATAATTGAGATTCTAAACAGCGGAACTTCATTTTAGTAACTTTAATACACTCTATTTCACTTTTTACAAAAACAAAACAAAAACATTATTGTAATTTATTTAAGTTAAAACAATTAAATATTCGATTTGCTTTCCAAAAATTGCAAAATGTAATAAAAAACAAAATAGTAAGTATGGAGACACGAAAATGCGAAACGTGTTTTTTTGAATATTTTTTGGAGGACAGCCTGATTATGAAAAATTAAAATTTTATTTTTGTGTTTTTTTTTTCAAATTGGATAATAATTTTTTGCCGTTCTCTTATGAAAGTAAAATGAAATATGATAGTATGAATAAGTGTAATCTAGTTTTTTAAAATTGAAGTTACTTGGTTGCTTAAGACTTTTGTCTAAACGTTTATTGTTATTAAAGATTTCTTTAAACGAGTGATTAAATGATGTTTTATGTACGTTTTGGGTTGCAATTTTTTTGGTTTTTATTTGTTTGTTATTTTTTGTGGCGCCAAACCGCTTTTCTGGAACAAGTGCTGCAATTTTACCGATAATGATGATCTTCGTTGGGATCATGGGATCAATGCTCAATTCAAACAAATATATGTGAATATTCACTGTAGGTTTTTTAGTTTTCTATTCTATTTAACATCTTATTGGACGGCCATCAATAGGGCTCGACAATACTAAAAATATCGAAAATATCGATATAAAAAAATATCGATAAAATCGATATATCGATAAATCGATTTATCATTCTCATATCGTTATTCGTTATCGATATATTGATAAAAATCGATATATACCGATATATCGATATTTTTCCCCGCACTATAAATTACCATATAAAGTAAGTTGAAGATTTTGGCCTGAAGCGTAAATATTTTAAATCGCTGAATAAATATTTATCGTAATATTTTTAAACTTAAATAATAAATTACAAAAAATCTCTCTATCAAAAACAAAAAAACAACATCTATTTCAAAATGCTTTGCTTGCCCAGAAGTCACAACCACTGAAGATTTAAAAATTGTAATTCAACATCAATCAATAATTTAGCATTTTTTTGTTCCTGCTAATTGCTACTATCCCAGCTAGCAAACTTGCGTCTCAATTTTGAGTTATACCAGCTTTAGCTTCAATAAAGCTTCTAAGTGGAAGCTAGTTATACTTTACTTCTATTAAGTTTCGATACAACTTCCACAGAGAAGTTCTCCCCACCACCGGAATGAAAGCTTCTAAAATACTTCTATATTTAATATTAGAAGCTTTACCGAAACTCATGTACACAACACTAAATAAAGCTTCCGAAAAAAGGTTATAGAAGTTATAACTGTCATTTGGGTTGTAGTTGTTTCGGTTGTCACTGATTACAGATAGAAGCACAGCTGTCTAAAAATTGCTTTAATATCTGAAACGGAATATGTCAAACTGACGGAAGCTATTGCTTCTATTATTTCAACTACAAAGGAGTTGGAGTAGGATTTCAACTTCAAGGAGCTTATTCGAAATTGAAATCGTTTCGTTTTTGTCAAAAAGGTATTGTGCATAAGGTGGTTTTTGTTTTTTAATCTATTATTTAGACATATTTTGCACAATATAAAATATTCTTTATTTAAAGTCTTGAAATAGACAAAAAATCAATCAAAATCATAATCAACTAGAGAATCAGAATTTTATGTGTGTTGGGAGCATAATAGATTCGTTCGTGAATGAATTTTGATGACACTTTGGAAAAAGATGCAAATATGTATGGCAAGGAACTGATTAGCTTTTGAGCGATAGTGAACTAAGTGGTGGGCGGTCCCCCAAACACCTGTTTTTTTTAAAGCTCAATAGCCTTTGTACCGGATAATCGAATTGAATGAAATTTGGTACATAAACATTTGGTACGGTTACAACAGTTCTGCATCCCAACTTCCGGTAAAAATTTTTTTTTAATTTTTCTCGTACAACAGAATTTATGTTTGATGGGATACTACTGCTTTCTTTAATATTTTTATGATTAGAACTACGCGAAATCTATAACATTGGTAAGCCTTTAATTAAAGTATTTGATGGATATTAGCTCACTTTATATCCAGAACACTATGATTCCAGAGCTGTGGTGAAGTCAGCCTATGCATCAGCGTCGCAATATTTTTTATGGGTTGGATATCAAAGAAAAAGATATACGTGTTTGAGGATTGCTTTTTTTTTTGGAAAATATAGCGGTTCTAAATTTCGAGAATTTCGTGGTTTTTGGCTTGACAAGTTATTTAATACTCATATCTTCGGTTCTATTAAAGATAGAAACCTCTAATTTGTTTTATTTTAAAGTAAAAAGATGCTTGTTTACAAAAAAAATTAAAATTAATAAAAGTTATTGACAAATTCCTATTGTTATAAACAAATAAAACTTTCAAATCGATCTTTAGTCATTGCCCCACCCACGAAATGAGTTTGTAGTATAATCATCGTGTTCTACGTTTTATTTCCTATAAAAAACGTATTTTTGATTGATGGAAAAAAATCCATAATCCAGTTTGGGGTGCTGCCTCTGTTTCCATCTTGGCCCTCTTGGACTCTGTTCAAAAGCGAGCTATACGAATTGTAGGTGATCGAACTTTGACATCAAAACTTGATTCCCTACAACATCGTCGCACTGTTGCTGACCTCGTTGTTTTTTACAAATATCGTCATCAGCAGTGCTCAGATGAAATCAGCGGCATCATGCCTCAAACTTATTCTTACCCCCGTTCCACTCGGCAATCGGCTGCCGCAACCAGTGAAACGGTAAAGATCCCGCGCTGTCATACTGGCAGATCGCAGAGAGACTTCTTTGTCCGAACTGCGTACAAATGGAATAGTTTGCCGGAACACTTAGTCTCAGGTGGCTTCAACCCACAGATGTTTAAAAAAAGCGTTAATCTACACCTCAGAACGCCAGTTGTTGTAGGACCCAGTTCTAGACCTAGGTCTTAAAAGGTATTTATGTGTTGTTGTGACACATATTCTAAACCCTATTACACAACACATTTTATTAAAAAAAAAAAAACAAATATGTGTCATTCTTTTACATACCGAACAGATTAGGACAAAATGTGACCAAGACATTTTTGATTCAGCTGAAAATTTTTTTACGAGTTCTATATAAATAAAAAGATATACTTGTTCGAGGATTTTTTCTTTTTTTTTAGGGGAAATAGAGCGGATCTAAATTTCGAGAATTTTGTAATTTTTCGCTTGAAGACTTAATTTCAATGATTCATAACTTCGGTTCTGGTAGAGATAAACACTTTTTGTTTGTTTTATTTTAAAGAATAAAGATGGAATTAAAAAAACTGTTATTTATAAAAATTATTAACAAATTACTATTGTTATAACAAATAAAATGTTAAAATCAATTTTTAGTCATTATCTAACAAAAATAAAGAGTGTTTAGTATGACCATCATATTCTACGTTCAATTTTTAATAAGAAACGGATATTTCATTAATGGAGAAATAAATTTTACTGTTACAAATAAGTTAATTTTTCTAGCGCCAGACGACAAAAATTTAAAAAATTTTTTGTCGTCCCGCGCTCGATAAATTAGTTTATTTCTAACCGTAAAACTCATTTCTCCATGAATGTTTCTAGTTTTGCAATTTGCAAATGTAACATGTGCTTTGCAATTTAATAATAACTAGCTTTACATAACACATATATATATATAGCAAAGCTTGTATTAAAAAATGCAGTAACTTTTTCAACTGTGTGTCCAGCTGACGGTTTTACCCCCGATATACCTGCAGCTGATTCTCGCTTTTATACTCTTAATAGTATTTTAATTCATCAGTATGAATTTCATCTGGCATCAAATGAAGTGACCATATCGCGTTTTGATATAGATATACATATACGAGTAGCTGACCTATAATCCCCCGCCAATCAGCTGATCACTTTTTTTCAATTGTTATGGTGTTATCATGCATCATACAAATTTTGAAGCGGCATCAAATTACTTTTGGGATTCGTTTTTTTTACCAGTTTAAAACTCACCCACAGCCACACCCCCCGCAAGTCTGTCGGCTGACTCTTATTTTCTACATCACAAATAATTAATCTATCTATAAAAATTAAATTCAATCGGCATCAAAACACTGACAAAAATGCAACGCTGCCTTCCGGTCTATTAGGAGATAACCTAAGAATATTTATTAAACTGCTTACTGAAAACTCATTACGAGTAGGAAACAAACGAGCTTTTTCGTTGCATCGTTCCTACATATGCCTGTATCTGCTATTTATCAACTTCTCTTAGTATATGTTTAAATTACTTAAAGTAAAATAAAATAAAAATGTTGGTCAAATACGAAAGAGAAAGATAAATTGCATAATTTTTATTTGTTCAAGTATTCGTGTTTGTGTAATTTATATTTTTATGTTTGGTTGAATTTTTTTTGAGAAATTATTGCAATATAGTTGTTAGATGAATGAATGAAAACTATTAAAAGAAAAAAGAGAAAATTTGTTTGTTTTAAAGTTTATTCTGCTGTTGAGAAATATGATTTATGTTTCGCGATGTTGAATTTTTTATTTAATATTGTTTGTATTATGAATACACACTTACATATTTAGATTCATTTTTGCAATAATGATTGTAGTTTTTGTCATAATTATGTGAATTTAGTTTTATGATACGAATATATTATAACTGCATATTTCAATGTTATCTGTACTTATGTAATTCTGTTGGTTATCTTTTAGTGTTAATTATTATCATGTATTACTTTTGTGTTTATCGTTTGTTTATATCTTTTCAGTTCAGTACAGTTAGTTTGTTTTTCGTAAATTGGAACAATGATTGCGGTGAAAATTGTATAGTATAGTTTTCATTTAATAACTGAAAGCTAAATTTTAAAAGCAAACAGTGTAAAAATGGTTAACATATTTTTAGGTATTTCTAATACAAATAGTGGATAAATGTATTCTTATTGCTTTTGTACTGTCCTAATCTTATAGTAAAAACTCTCTTTATTTGCCTTATTTGCGTTTATTTGCTCTTTATGGAAATATTTGGTCGGGATCAGCGTTGCCACTTGGATACATTTGTATCCATTTGGATACATTATTTGAAAAATGTATTAAATGGATACTGGATACAAAAAAATCACAAAACTGCTAGAATGGATACATTTTTTTAATATGCATTTCAGCTGTGTTGGTTTTCCAAAAACTTTGAAAATGTTTATGAAATTTGGTTAGACAGTTTTTACAAAACGATCACATTTTTTTAACAATTTAAAAGTCGATTTAAAACTCATTTTGTACAATTTTACAAACCCTCATTGTTTCTTAAAGAAAGGAATGTAAATGAGCTAGGTTTTGAAAACGAAGAAAACCATATACCATTGGCTGAAATAAGTATGAGGTATGCAGTACAATCATTTTTAGCATACAATAAACTGAAAAATGAGAAAATTTCGGAGCTGACAAAAAATGTGAAAAAAATGTACATGGAATTTATTCATCAAATAAAACACAAATAAAAATCAGCAGATAAAAATTTGAATTAAAGTGATTTTTTTGTTGTTATAATATAAATAAATGTGATCAGGATACTGAATTGTACTAAAGAAATATCGTAATTAGTCCTTTAGCAATATCAAATAATCATGTTTCATTTTTTCAAAAGAGTGGATACATTGGATACATTTTTTTAAAAAATTGGATACATTTTAATTTTTTTGAGTGGCAACGCTGGTCGGGATGAAATTTCAAAGGAAAGTTTTTTGTCGCTGAAGTAAGATCACTGTTTTTGTTTTAATAAAAAGTGTTGACTGTTGTGTAATATGAATTACAATATGTACAACACATAGATATATGTAGTAGTATTTTTTAATTTTTGACAGATACCACGCAGATAGAGATGAAAGATGAGACAAAAGGTAAAAAGAGATGTATTATGTATTTTTGAGGTAATTTGTTTACATTTTTGGTTGTTTTGTATTTTATAAATATAATCAACTATAATCAATCAATCGATTATAATAAATATAATCGATCGTGATTCTATTACCTAGTCCGTACCATTTGTTTGACGTGACATTTGTTTACATAGGTGTCGCTATTTTTACTTGTTTTTTATATTTATCAAATATTTACTACCTTCAAAAATCATTAATAATTTTAATATTTTTTAGTTTTCGATTATAATTGGTTGAATTTTAATAGTAATTTATTAATTTTGTGCGTTATTTTTGCCACTTTCAATGCCACCTAACAGTTTTGTTTTGATATTTTAACGACTGAAATATTTTATGTAGGAGACCGATTTTTCTTGGCGCGCTCTTTGGGATCATCTATGATATGATAGTTTCAGAATAAGTAATTGAAACTTGTAGCTTCTAATAATTAAATCCTTATATGTTCGCATTCGCCTTCCATATTGGTTCGGTGAGACCATTTTAAATCAGCCCCACAACTGAAGTGTGAAATCCGTATGCATCGAGCTTGTTGATCAAGTAGACATACCAGATTCGATCCAAAGTTTTTGAGATGTCTAATGCGATAACGTACGTTTGACCAACGTTTCCAAGAATGTTGTATATCCAAGTATGGGCTACATAGTTTAATAGATTGGTTGTTGACTTTTTGCAAAACCGTAGTAACTATTAGATATTAAATGGTTGTGTTCCAAACATATTACTGTATTAAGCATATTTGTGCTCATATATTTTGGATAGGACTGTGGAAAAGGCTATATTGTCCTATAATTTAAAATATCATACTGTGTTCTTATTTTGGGGACTCACAGTTATCACAGTTTGCTATTTTTTAGCACATAACGACATTTTGTTATTTTAATTCTTACGGATAGCACAAAGTTTGAGCTACCTGGATAGAGTAATTTTTTTTGACTATGAACTCTAAGTTTTCACTTTACCCTACAGTTTTGAAACTGTAAAGTTTGTTTAGGGTTAGTACGAGATCATCAACTACTAATAACTAAAGCAATGGGGAGAGCTGTGTCTCCTTCAGTATAATCTCTATACTCTATAGATGGCGTATTAGTCACCGATGCGTTGTTTGTTTTAATTTTTGTGGTCAACACGATTATCTAGCATGAAAATGGATATTTGTTTGTCTCTTCACATGTAAATTCAAGTGCCACTTTGTTGTTTCATGTACTCTAAATTTCTTTCACCATTTTGTGGCAGTAGCGTCACAGTATGAGGTTTGAGATTTTTTAGAGTAGAAACATGGTTTTGAGTAGAAAAGATGAGAGATTTAATAACTTCTATTATTGGTGTCTCTCCATATATGACTAATGTGGAAAAAACTGAATGACTACCGACACAGCACCTTGAAGAAACTTATGATATATATATACGCCATGCGGCTAGTGTTAAACCATTTTGAAATAATTAGTGGCAAACACCATCTTCGAAGTGTTGTATGACGTGGACAATTCTGACGAGTATCTCGTATTTTTGGGATGAATGTTTTTGTGTTAAGATATTAACATCGGTCAGATCACACTTTAAAAAACAGCATATTTCATTTAATTTATGATCTGGCCTAACACCATCAGTAATCAGAAACTTATTCGGCAAACAGTGCAGTTAGATATTGATATAAAACAAACAGAATGCAGATGGATAGCGCACACACTGAGAAAATCAGCTTTAGATATAGCTCTATAGAGTGGTTCCTATATTGGAATCCATAAGATAAAAGGAAAATTGGAAGATCACCAATGACGTGGAAGACAACAGTGCTGAAGCCAAACAAATTGGTAAGATTGAGAAGAACTGAAAGCGATTGCCCCCAACAGAGTTAGTATGTCCAGTCTAGTAGACGCGCTGCGCTATGCTCCTACATTGCAGATAAAGGAAATAAAAATTTATTAGGATATCAATGAATGTTTAGATGAATTTGTAAATATTTTCTTTTCTGTGTACTTAAAATCTTTGAATATGCGAAGATACAATGTAATCTAGAAAATGTTTGATTCTTTAATTCTGTTAGGCGAAGGATTTATTCAAAACTTGAATTTACGACTAACTAAATTTTCTCCTTTCATGTAAATTTTAATTTACAAAGACTATGAACAACATGACATGGCTGTTTCGTATATTACTAATTTTGAAGTAACTTCCAAAATTAACTTTCTAAATTTCTAAGTAACTTATAGTATGGATATCATGAGGTTCTAAGCTCTGAGTCTGCTCTGATTGACTTTTTGTCAACATTTTATCCATTAGTTGCATTATTTATTGATATTAACTTGTAATATTTTTCGTTTATTTTTCGTATAATTACTATACATATTAGTTAGTTAGCTTGTTTGTTACTTGTTTTTGTTATGCTTTTTAACTTTTTCTTTTATGGAGCTTTTACTACAAGTGTTTGTTTGTTACACTTCAAAATGCTCCTACTTATTTAATTACTTGTTTAATTATTATTAAATTATTATCTGGCATTTGTTTATTTAATTGTTGTATGTTTATAAAAACTTTCTGTTAGTTATTGTATATATTATTTCTATTTGTTTTTGATTAAAATAAAGATTATTATTATTATTACTTCACAATATTTGAAACCCGATTCGAAGTTTATGAACCAAGGCAAGTAAACACTAATGAGTAAATTTTGTGCTTATTTATTTTGGGTTTTAAATTATTTTGCAATACAATTTCTGTTATAGCTTCTTAAGCTTCTTAACTTTGAAGTCATTTTAAGTGTTTTTTTTTTAAATTCTCATCAATGTGATTCATATAGTAATACTTGAAAAACAGCCTGTGACAACTGAATATTTCTTGTCACGCAACCTACAACATCAATTTGGCTTAGTCAATATTCAATTGTCTACCGTTTAATAAAAAAATTGAAAGTAAAATAACAAAAATTTTGGTTAATGTGGTAGGGAAACTTCGATGGGTTCAAAAAATGACCAAAACTCAAATAATTCAAATATTTTTTTAGTGAAAGAATTTTATTGGATTCTCGCAAACTATTACCAGTTTACGTACCACCATACAAATCGCACCAATAAATCTATTTTCTATATTTAGTTTGTCCATTTTGATTTTACACATAACATTTCAATGTAATTTATGTAGTAAAAGTTACAAAATGTGAATATATAAAAATTAAAATTCCATTAACTAAACAAGATAAATAATATACTTCTACATTAATCAACAAAAAAATTAATTATTGAACAGGGTGTTATAAAATAATAAACGTAGGTAGTTAATTACCTGAATTGCATTATTTAAATGATTTGAAATAAATAAATAAAATAAATAAACCACAAATTAAAAGTTTGAAATTTATTCAAGTTTACATATAATCAGTTTATTTTATTTTTTTTAACCACCCTTTATCAAACATCAAACATCATTTTATATTGGAACTATTTTTATCAATTACTTGATTAAAATTAATATTAAAATTTCTATTACTTAGGTTTTTTAGTGTCGTAATAATAATTTTTGATCAAATTAGTGCGACCTACTATATTTTTTTTTAAACATAACTGAAAGTTCTTATTGATACACATTTAAACAAATTTAGAGTAAGGTTATTTATTATACGATTTATTTGTACTAACCTAAAAATTACTTACTTAAGCTTACAACTTTTTTTAAAAATACCCAATCTCCCAATATATAAACCACTTTTCAATTCACCCTCTTAGAAATTATTATTATTTAAAATTTCATCTTCATTACAAAATACATTTTGTATTTCTACTCTGTGAGTACATATATAGTTTTCTCGTTTTTCTAAAATTCACTAACAATAACAGAAAATAAAATTAGGTCATGAAAAATAGTTTGATAGTTTGAAAGTGAACTTTTTTTTTTATATTACTATTATTATTATATTATTGAGTCTAACTAATCTGCTGAATGTGTTTGTGTTATCACATTCTAACAAAAATTATAAAGTTATCTAATTCTATTTAGTTTTAGCTTGTTGTATTAGTTTTGTACATTATAGAAATTGAAAGTTATAATAAAATAGTTTAACGTTCGAATAAGACATTTTTTAATTACGAGTTTTTGAGTATTTTAACGATATTAAAGTGGTTTGATGAAGAATTTTTTTGTTAATAGGGAAATACAAGTACAACTTTGGAGTGAATCTAGAATAGTCAATTGATAGCGGCCTATGTGCTCTATTTCTTGCCATAAAAAACAGATAAATAGCAGATACGATACACGGGCGGATAACGATGTCTAGAAAGTAAAGAATAGTTTAGTTTTAATCGCTTCACACCAAACTTCAGTCGTCGATTCTGACAAATATTTTACCGGAAATCAATCAAAACTAGAAAATAAATTCTTACACATAAAGTTCGACATGCAGAAGATTGGTTTCTAACTGCTGCATCAACACATAACTGAAAACACAACGTCAAAAAGTTGCCTTAAAAAACTTCAAATATAAAGTAAATCAGCCTTGACTACAAAACTTAATCAAAATATTACATAAAACACAAAAATTCATATCCAAACAACTATCAACTTTAAGTTATTATCATGATACTTTTACAGATTAAGATTTACTGAAAAGAAAAAAAAAACCACATCGATAAAAACAACTAATTTATCAAAACTCGTATCAAAAAAATGTTCATAGGTACAAATATGTAAGACGAACAGTAATTTTAATAAAAGATTTCTTAAATATCAATAAACAGTCTGGATCAAAATAATACAGCAATCAAAACGATAAGATGAAATAATTCTGATACTTATAATGTGCTCTTAAGTCATAATATGTATTTTTATTTATCTTTTCTTTTGTTTTCGTTATGAATTTTCATGACGTAATTTGAAAATCTTTATAAGCATATAAAAGTCCTACTTGGGCTTCAGGAAGAAAGGCTAGTAGGCCAAATTATAATAAATGTTTAATATAAATAAAGAATAATTTTTGCACCAAGAATCTACTCTGCCGTGCCAAGAACAAAGGCCGTAATTTGCTGTTTGTCAAAAATGAGTTATGCATCTAAGATGATATAATAACAGTCGATGGACATTCTTATCATATAATTAAACCATTTAATTAATTTTTTCATTCCAAAATTACTCTTTTAAATATACCGTATTTTCTTTAAAAGTATCAAATTTACTAATTAATTATCCAATAATTAATATTTTAGAACATTAACAAATAAAAATAATATAACCTTCTATCTCTTTGATTCAAACCAAAACTTGAAATTTTTTTGACTAAAAATACAGTTTTGATTAGTTTGACTGTGAAACATTCAAGATACGCCCTTTGTGCTTAGCACGGCAGTACTGAAGTCATAGTTTACAAGAAAAATTACAGTAAGTGTATTTTCTCTGTTAGTGTGAAGTAAAAGGTAATATAATCTGCTAATGATGCATTATTAGACCTTGCTAAGTTTTCAACATAAATCTAAATAGTTCCTTAAATACTCTCAGTCTGTGATAATCGTAAATGTAATATCATTTGTTCTTGCAATCTAGTCTTGAAAATGTCTTTTTAATTTATTTTAAATCGTTTTAGTTATAGTTTTTTAAATAAGTATTTTAATTTTGTGTTTCTGTAAACGTGTATTGTGCAATAATGTTATTGGCTTAAAAATAATATTTTAATTCATTATTTGTAACGTCATAGATAAAAATTTTTTAAATTAACTGTGTGCAAAATCTAAAATGCAATAAGCCTAACACTAATTTTTATAACCGTCGCCTCTAATCTAGTTATCTCATTACATACTAGGTCATTCAATAAGTCCGTAGGATGACACATAGATGGCGTTACTAGAATTTTTTCCATATGATTTTTATTTAGTACTAACCTTCAAACGATACGTGTATAAATTTGACAGCAATCTGACTATTTATTCGTGAGTTATAGCATTTTGTGTGAAGCAACTTTTGTTTTTGAAAAAAAATAGAAAAAAGTGAATTTCGAATTTTAATAAAGCATTGCTTTTTGATGAAAAAAAATACAGTGGAAACCAAACAATGGCTTGATAAACATTATCCAAACTCTGCTCCATCGAGACAAATGGTAGAGAAGTGGATGGCTGAATTTAAATGTGGTCGTACCAGCACAAAAGATGCAGAGCGCAGTGGACGCCCAAATGAGGCTGTTATTCCAGAAAACATAAAAAAAATCCACAAATTGGTTATGAACGATCGCAAATTGAAGGTGCACGAAATAGCTGACATTGTAAAGGTAGCAGATGGTAGTGTTTTTACCATTTTACATGAACATTTGGGTATGCGAAAGCTCTGTGCAAATTGGGTGCCGCGTGAGCTCACAGTCGACCAAAAACAACAACGAATCGATGCTTCGGAGGAGTCTTTGGCACTGTTAAACCGCAATAAAAGGGAATTCTATCGTAGATACGTGACAATGGATGAGACATGGCTTCACAATTACACACCAGAATCCAAAAGACAGTCAGCTGAGTGGACAGCAGTCGACGAACCGAATCCAAAGCGAGCAAAGACGCAACAGTCGGCCGGTAAGGTGATGGCGTCTGTATTTTGGGATACGAACGGAATAATATTCATCGACTATCTCCAAAAAGGAACCACCATCAACAGCGAGTATTACTGTGAACTTTTGGATCGATTGAAGGCTGAAATCGCAAAGAAACGGCCACATTTGCAAAAGAAAAAAGTGTTGTTTCACCAAGATAATGCACCGTGTCACAGATCGATGAAAACGATGGCAAAATTGAATGAATTGGGCTTTGAATTGCTTACCCACCCACCATATTCTCCAGATTTAGCCCCCAGCGACTTTTTCCTGTTTTCAGATCTCAAGAGAATGCTTGCTGGAAAGAAATTTAAGTCCAATGATGAAGTAATCGCTGAAACTGAGGCCTATTTTGACGAGAAAGAGAAATCGTACTATAAAAGTGGTATAGAAAAGTTGGAAAATCGCTATACTCGTTGTATCGCCCTCGAAGGCAACTATTTTGAATAAAAAAATCGAGTTTTGTCAAAATGTTGTTTTTTTCTTACTTATCCTACGGACTTATTGAACGACCTGTTAATATCTTGAAAATGACGAACATCTTCGTCGAAAATTTGATTAATGTTAACAAATAACAATTGAGGAAAAATATAATAATCAAGAATCAATCTTTCCAATGTTTTCATAATTCATAAATTCACCTAAAAACTCCCGTAACAAATATTAACAAGTATTAAATGGTGAAAAAATCAAAGCATAAATCTAAATAGTTTGTTTTTGAAACGTCTCAAACTGTAGCTTAAGCTGTATATTTTATACGACACGTTCCACGACACGTTACATTAAGAAGTATTTTGTAGGTAGGCAATAAAAATGAAAACTTTATATCAGAAAAATTGAACAAAAAGAGAATGTTAGAAGTGCCAATGGCGGCCAGGCAACCAGACAAAACTTAATACGTTTTTTCTCAATATTTAAGTTGTTTCGTTGCTATGATATCGGTCTTTCCACAACATGTTAAATTCTGATGCACTTTCAGAAGACATGGTGCCTTACAAATTACGGAAAACTGTTTCTATAATAATTAACTTTACGATTATTACATTAAAATCATGACACTAGTTAACTATTTATCATATCCATATAGAAAATCTTTCTGTTGAGTGACGTATCTCAACACAAAACAAAAATGGCAGACAAAAAGAAACAAAAGAAATTGATTGATTCATGTTTAAATGGACAAGAATTTAACGGACCAAAACCCCCGATATTATAAGCCTGCTTGTGTTTTTACCACAGAAAAAATCGTGAATTTATAGCGCCATTTTGAAATTAGAACTGAATAAACCAAGTGTTAAAAATTATTTAACGCCATCTTGAAATATAAAACTCTATTTAAAAAATTTTAAAAAGTTTAATCAAAAACAATAACCCATTGTTTTGCATATGGCAATACTCATTGTTTTTTTTTCATATATGACGTCAATCAAGCGGGCTGTGAATATTGGGAGTTTTGAACGGACAATTTTGGTGAATTTTTCAACGGACAATTTTTTTCCATTTTTCTTTTTGTATTGTTTAGACTCTTTAGACTTTACAGCACTATAAGTTGGGAGAGTAAATGTCAAATGATGAACAAGTGTAGTAAATTACTATTTGTATTGATATAGTAGTTGAAAATTTTCTCTATTATTTTGTAGAACAAATATTATCTGTTGGAAACTAATTATGCTTTTAAAAAAAATTGGTCTTCAAAGTTTTGCTCACTTCTTAAACTTTAACTTTAGTGTTGGTTCAGCCCTTCAATGTAATTTTTCGCAATACACATTTAGATTTTAAGCGCGATTTAAGCTATGAATTTGAAGATGCTTGTTACATAGACCTTGTGAGTTTTTTATTAATTAAAAGAAACTGCAGCGTAGATATGACTTAAGATATTAATTTAGATTTAATTTTAGATATTAATTTTAATACTCGTTAATTTGAATTCGTATCATAACATCGAAAAATCAAATCGTCGAATCACCAGAAATCACAAAACCGAAAGTTCATACCACCGAATTTCATATCATCGAAAGTTCATTACATCGAAAAGTCATAGCATAGCATCGAAAGATCATATCACCGAAAGTTCATTACGCCGAAAAGTCATAGCATCGAAAGATCACATCACCGAAAATCATATAATCGAAAATTTGATTTACAAAATCGAAAAATCATATCATCGAAATTCATAAAATCGAATAACAAATCATATCATCGAAAACTCATTACATTGAAATTCGAAAATATTCGATGTAATCAATCATTACGTCGAAAAATCATATAATCGAAAAACAGGGTGTACTCTCCTTACCAGGGCTGCGGAGTCGAGGAGTCAGAGTCGGGACGAATTTTCTAGTTACTGGAGTCGAAGTTAGAGTTGGAAAAATAATCAAAAAATTTGTCGACTCCGACTCCTATTTAGAAAATTATTTTTAGTTTATCTTTTTTCTTCTACGCATAAAACAGAATTACAAATTATTTTATTACTATTTATTACGTAAGTGTTGCATTGTAGTCATGGTCTACCAAGCGGTCGCTCACTCTCTAGTGAACTGAACAGACTCTTAACCGGCTTTACGTTTGAGCCTATAAATCATCACTATTTAATTAATGTCTTGTATATCTTGAGTTTGGTGTTAGTCAAAACATACGATAATTTAAGAAGAGATTTAATCGGGCCGTTGTTTCAGTCAAGCTTTGATTACAAGTATTAAAAGAATGGATTCAACTCCCTTGATCCTTTTTCGCCGCACATCAAATCTTGTTCCTCAACCGCTCTTGAAAAATCATATGTTTGATTTTATCATAATTTTTTTGCGGATCAAATTGTCTATCGCCCGTCTCGTATAGGTTTCAAAAATTCAAAATCTTTGTCAAATGGGTGAGGTTTTAAAAAGTTTAAATTGATTAAATCCCTTTCATTTTAATATGTTATTAGACTTGGCAATGTAAAGCCGAGAGTGTTAACGCAAACGACGACTCATGCCCAAGGATCGTCGGATGTAATCCCAGTCAAGACTGTAAGTCCCAGTCAAGAATTTATAATACTGAAGTCTATTAATTAGAGGTTTAAGTTTAAATGATAAAATGGTGTCAGGTGAGGTATCACAAAAGATCAGTAGACCTAAGCGCAGGGCCGTAGAGAGAAACACCGGGCCCGGAGGGAAATGAATTACGGGCCTTTTTTACATTAATGTTATTTTATTAACCTATCATATATAGAATACAGAAGAAACGAAAAAGCGAAGTCATATTTTAGAGAAAGTGCGGTGCGGAGAAAATGCGGAAAAGAAAGACGAGAATATAAAAAAATTAAATGGTTAAAAAAAATAAACGAAACAACAAACGGAATAAGAAATTTAAATTTTAAAATTTTCATTTTTCAATTTAGTTTATGCTTTGCTTGCGGAGTGGATAGAAGTATTATTTTGGATTTAATTTATTTCGGGCTTAAAAAAATATTTGTTTTAAAATTTCAGCTGTGTTTAAATTCATTTTTCACTTTCTTTTTTTCGGAAAATTAAAAATAAAATTCATGGAAAAAAAATTATTTTAAGTTTCCTTTCTTCTGAATCTTAACTTTTATTTTAGTCATAATTTTCTTTGTTTTTAAATATTTTCTATTGATTAGAAATTAAAGAAACAATTCATAAAATTGATTTGTTCTTTCTTTGCAAAACAAGATAAGCAGGCTACAGACCTTCAATCAATTTGTCAATCAATTTGAAAACGAAAATAAACGAAATAAAATTTAGTGTAAAATCCCCTAAATTTTATTTCGTTTTATTTTACGTTTTATATGACTGAATACACGAAGTCATATGTAATTTTCAAACAATGAATAGGTAAATTTAAAAATTCCTTAGTAGAAATTACATTTCATTTAAGCAATTTTCAGTATGATTAAGTCAATCTCTTTGGGTAAATACTAAATAGTGGATTATATATTCGCGTGTGTAAGTATTTTTAACATTATTTGCCATGTAAATTTAGCATTTTACGACAGTTAGGTTTTACAAATTTGTTAAGTAAATGTAACGACTTTTTAGGAAATTTTGTTTTCATCTATCAAAATTAACTTTCGTATAAGCTAAAATTACAGCAACAATATGTTAATTTTACTGTTTTAATAGTTAATTTATTTTCAAAAATTTTACAATTCTAATTTTGCTTTTTTAACGTAGCACAGGTTAATAATATTACTTAAATTATCATTACTTGGCACTAGTAAATTTTAGAAAAACATATGTTATGTTTACAATTTTGGAGTTACTATAGCGCATAAGTAACAAACGCATCGATTTTTTTTCTGAGTGCATAACTATCCAGAACCAAAAAATCCTGATTTATTTTTTCGCTTTCGCCAGTACAAATTTAGTCAATGTTAATACCAAATGTTTAGGCATTTTCAAAAAAAATCTTATAAAACACATGCATTTTCAAAAGAATAGCCCTACAGTAATATTCAAAAAAACGTAGAAAAATTTCTTTGGAATCCTAAAACTTTATCTTCAAAATATGATAACACATTATATATTATTATATAAATTATTATATAGATAATACATAATTATAAATTATTAAATTAATTATTTATAATTATAAATTATCTATTTCAGAGCAATAAAATAAAAAGTTCAGAATTTAGTTTTTTTCATTCGTTCACACCATTTAATTGGTGTGAACAAACATTACAAAATTTTGATTTAAAAAAAAAATCCACAAATAAATGTACATTTTCAAACGAACTGCCCAATTCACCTATACTGCTAACATCTAAAATTTTAATTTTTTACAATATCTTTATATGTGAGGAGAGTACACCCTGCTTTTCGATGATATGATTTTTCGATGTAATGATTTATTCATTACATCGAATATTTTCGATGTAATAATTTTTCGATGATATGACTTTTTATTCGATTTTACGAATTTCGATGGTATGATTTTTCGATGATATGATATTTTCAGTAAATCGAAAAAAATTCGGTGTAACGATTTTTCGATGCAATGACTTTTCGGCAGTGTGAACTTTCGGCGTTGTGATTATCGATGTTGCGATTTTCGGTTGTTTGATTTTTCGATAGTACGATTTAAATTTTTTAATTTATTGCTATTTTTCGATGTAAAGATTTTCGATGGTATGATTTTTCGATGATATGGCACGATCCGGTTAATTTTATTCAATACAATAAAATGTTCTCTTATCCAACTGAATTTTTTTATCAAATAACCAAATTTATAACACAATAACGGTTGCGTCCAAGTAATTTGCAGATGGCAACATGTAGAAATATTTTATTATGTTCCAATATCAATATAACCGTTTCGTTGGTACGTAAGTGCTTACTGGATATAATTATATTTATAAAATAAACTTATATTAGGTTTTATTTTTTACAGATCTAAAACTATAGTGTTTAAAATTTTCTCTGAAACTTGTTATTATTATCAGAATCATAATCCCTAGTTGCCATGGTATCTTCGGATATTTAGAGCCGTTAATTTATAGTTTCTTAGAATTAACACTAAACATGGCTAACATTGAATAAAAAAAATCGAAAAACTTGCTTTGCTAACAAAAGTTCAGCATTTGTTATAATGCTGCATACAAGTTCAGAGCACTTACAACTGTCTTTTCAGAATTTAAGTTTCCACGTGACAGCCACTTAATATATTGTTACGATTCTACATAAACGCAATCAAATACATACAAAACAAAATTGTGTTCAACCTCAATTTCCAATATATTTCAACGTTTCATCGTTTTCTAAGAAAAAGGGTCAAAACAGGAAATAAAATATATTGAAAATAATTACGTAGATTTCTGGGGATTTCTTTGTAAAGATTTCCCTAGAATATACGAGAAATTAAGCAGAATTGTATATAAGGAATGCCTCTTGCAAAATTAAATTAGTTTTAAATTAGACTGCGTGCGAAGACGTAAAAATAACTTAAATTAGACTGCAATAATGTTAATTGTTTAAGTGGAATGTGATCATATGACAGGCATTTAATTTAATTGTATATAAAGTTGTGTGTTATTTAAGAAATATCTTGTGTATTATTTTGGACGCTGTGTTGATACTGGAAATTTCTACAACTAACCCTTGGAGTTCCTGAAGCTATTGGCAGAAAATTATAGATAGGAATACTATTTGCTGTATTGTTTTCCTGTTGTTGCAAAACAATAATGTTGTGGAATACTTAATAAAACCTGGTATTTTTGCTTACTAATCAACGATCACACTTAGAAGAATATATATTTGGGATTTGCGTTTTTCTAATTGAGAGAAAGGCGAATTAGAATTCAGGTCGAAAAACGTGACAATATGATAATTTGATCTAGAAAAGAAATTATTTGTTTTATTGATTGATATTTTGCCTCCAATAGAGGATTCTTCTTCTAAAAGCTTTTGAAAAAAACATTATAAGACGGCCAACATAAGATGCAAAGAGTTTCCAGAGGTGAATCGTTAAACACTTCGATGTTAAATCGAATTAATAACGTCGATTTAAATGACAGGATAATGACAGGATGAATCCACGTTTAGGAGGCATGTATAAAACGATCCAACATACAGATTTTGTCTGGCGAAATACAACTTTTCATAGCATTTTACTAAAAATAGCATTTTACTCTTAATTTTTAAAACCGAAGATCCCGCGTCAATGGTAACAAAAACCGCTTATACCGCCAATTCTACTGAGTCGAAAAACAAATAAAACTCAAGATATAAGCTTACAATATATCAACTCGCTATTGTAATGTTCAACATAAAAAAATGACAAAATCATGAAGTAGGTTAGTGAAAGCGAAAGTTAAAATTAAAAAAAAAAATTTAAGCCTAAAGTTTTTTTCTTTTTTGTTGAGGTTTGTTTTATTTCGCGCTTTTTTTTTATTTCATGTTTCAACATTTTGAATAATGTTTCGATACCTGAAGACTGAACATTTTCGTAAAGATTTTGTGTTGTAGAGAAATGGAAATTATATTAGTGAAATGAAAAATGCAGTTATGATTTTTATGTAATAGAATAGGTTTCGGATGTTGATTTGTTAAATTGTGTGAATGTTGTAATTGTTTTCGGTTTTTAATTTTTATGTAAGTGGGAGAAAGTTTTGGAGGAAATTGTAGATCGTTTTTTGAGTTCAGTTATGTTTTAGCAGGGTGGTGTTTTATGAAAATAATATAAAAGTAAAATTTTTATTTTTGGAAGGCTCGGTACTAATTTAAAGGATTTGGTAGTAAAACGATTTTTAAGATTAATTAAGACACATGCATTAGAAAAAACTGATTAATATTCTATCTTCGTTCTGCTTTAATTGCTGTTTTAAACTGACCTTAGTTAATAAAGTAATTTGTTTGGCTGAGGCAATTATTTCTATAGGAAAATTTTTCATAAATTAGAAATTTTTGTTGAGGTGAAATGGCGACATATTTTTAATCATGGCAAAGTTTTCGATCTAGTTTATATGATTTAGAATGACAATACCTTTTAACTTTTTCCTCAAACTTCGTTCTTCTTGATCGAAGATTATTTTTTTTTCTATTTTCATCGTATGTCGTTCTAGTCGACAGTCGATCCAAGCAGAACTTTACAAATGAGCGATTAATGGTTCTGTTATTTGTGAATTCTACTGTCAAAATTCATTTTACTAATAGTTTAAAGTTTTATTATTGAAGTAAAACCGAATTTAAACGTTCTCTTTATCTTGTTACTTGTGGAAAACCAGTAACCATCAAGGTGTAGTTTAATGACATAAAATCAAAAAATTGAAATGGGTTAAAATTGAAAACGGTACTTTAGTAGGACCAAAAATATGATATGCGTGAATCATCAATAAAAATATCTGATATAGGTATGCTGTTAAGAAAGCCTTTTCGTTTTTCACTCATCGGTAAAAGTTAAAATTTCAACCAATTCTAAACATATTTCTAATGTTTAGAATTGGTTGAATGGCAGATCAATTCAAAAGTCAATTTGTACAAATTTTATTTTTTAAGATATATTTAGAGTTTTATTTTAATTCCGAAATAGTGAGATATCTCTTGTGTGGGCAAGTGTATGCTCGAATAGGTTTTTCTACAGTAAAAATATTATTGAATCTAATTGTGTAATCGTGATCTATCCGTAATCTGTTTCTGTGCTCAAAGCCTCAAAGTGGAAGTGTTCAAAGACAAAATAGTAATAATTTTGTAATTCAAGTGCATTGATGACGATCTTTGATCTTCCTTATTAAGACACAATGATTTACATCGTGCTGCAATCAGTTACGATTTTAAATTTAACTTTTTGAAAATAAACTCTGATATACGCTTTAGCAAATAAACTATTGTGAACGTATCAAGTTTAGATACTGAAGCTTGGATTCTGAATTTAAAGATCTGTTTAAAAATAAAATATAAAATAGAGTTTTCCATTAGACTTTCGTTGGAGCAAAATGGATCCAAATCCTACTTCTTTTCAAATTCTTTTCGTAAAAAGTAAAGTAAATTTTAAACTAATTTGAATAACTCACAAACATTTCTTCATTACCAATCGATTCTAAATTTATAATCTCTCCTGTATCATTTACAAAATGTATCAATCTCATGAACAAGTTCTCTTTCACACCATCGTCCAAATCATACATTTTAATTTTGTTTCTAGTGTTAAGGCTCCATGGGATAACGTAGTCTCAAGTCTGGCAGCTATAGATGCTTGTTTTAATTTTACAATTTTCTCAATTTTCTGGTTAAGCTTTACACGAAAATAGTCAGCCATTACAGTGCTCACTATCAACAGATTTAAAAACGAGTTGTTTATGGTTATTAAAATTATAATCACTTTGTCAGGGAATATTACCCTGGTTCTCCGAGTCCAAATTTAGTTATAAGTATTCTTATTAATACACAATTATTAAGAAAAGTGAATTATTCCTCAATTCATTCGTTCTTTAAAAAAAAATTACAAAATAAATTGATTGACAGTTGACAACCAAACTTTTTTTGTTCTTTACTCAAGGTCAAATTTCTAGACGTTTTTTTCATTTTTGAGCGCTTATTGTTTAGAGCACATATTTATTTAGCTGTATATATCATTTAATATGTCACAACTTTCTTTATCAACGTCAATTTATTTAAAATTTTGGTTTTAACAGACGATTTCAATATGATTTAATTTTATTCAACTTTCGATGAACAACAAATACTTAATTTTTTTTTGGAATAGTAGTTTGCAATTTTTATTTTTCTACAGTAGATATATTTTTAGGGTTCCGTTTTTTATACGGAACACTATTGGTGAGAGTAAAACGAGTTTTTCACATTAATTTTTAATCGATTATCTCGTAAACTATAAATGCTATGGACTTGAAATTTGAGGTGCGTATAAAACTAATCTGTCCACATGAAATGACGGATACAAATAAAACTAAAGTGGTTTTCGTTTGGTTTACAGGGGTACGATGTGAGACCTTTGAGAAAATATATTTTTTTATAGATTCAAGTAGGGTATCATATGAAAGGGCTTCATTTCAGTATTCCTTTAAAATTTATTTTGGAATTTTACACCTGACCATTTTTTGTATAATTTGGAATAATGACGTTTTTTTCGTGTTTTCTTACCTCGATTAGCTCCGAACCTTACTGATCGAACATTTTCAAATGTATTTGGAATGATAGAAAAATTAGTACGTTTTTAATAAAAAATATAAAAAAGTGTCATATTCTCATACTAAGATTTATTAAGGGGGTGGATATGAAGAGGGGTAAAATCACAATTTAAAATGGGGTCAAGTGGGGTGTCATTTGAAAGAGCACTTTATTTAGAAAACATAGCAATTTTTTTTAGAATTTTGCGATGCACAGTTTTTGAGTTATTTTCAAAAAAGTGCAACTTTCAGACCGTCCCCCCCCCCTACGTTTCGACACAGAAAAATTTGTAAAAATTCATAGAGTTAGGAAATTTGGTAAATTTTATATGAAAATTATAGCGAGGTCTCAAATAATTATATTTCTGTGTGTTTAGGGGACCGGTGTAAAGAGGGTAAAAACAAATTTTTTTGACCCAAGCGAGTGGGATGTCATTTGAAAGAGCACTTAATTTAGAATTTGTTGTAATTTTTTTTAGAATTTGGCGGTGCACAGTTTTTGAGTTATGGACAAAAAAGTCCAAAATTCAGACCGTTCCCCCCCCCTACGTTTCGACACTGAATGACAGAAAAATTTGAAAAAATTCACAGAGCTAGGAAATTTAGTAAATTTTGTATGAAAATTATAGCGAAGTCTCAAATAATTATATTTCTGTGTGTTTAGGGGACCGGTGTAAAGAGGGTAAAAAAAAATTTTTTTTGACCCAAGCGAGTGGGGTGTCCTTTGACAGAACACCTAATTTAAAATTTATTGCAATTTTTTTTAGAATTTTGCGGTGCACAGTTTTTGAGTTATTTTCAAAAAAGTGCAAAATTCAGACCGTCCCCCCCCCCCTACGTTTCGACACTGATTGACAAAAAAAATTGAAAAAATTCACAAAGCTAGAAAATTTGGTAAATTTTGTATGAAAATTATGGAGAGGTCTCAAATAATTATATTTCTGTGTGTTTAGGGGACCGGTGTAAAGAGGGTAAAAAAAAAATTTTGACCTAAGCGAGTGGGGTGTTATTTGAAACAACACTTAATTTAGAATTTGTTGCAATTTTTTTTAAAATTTTGCGGTGCACAGTTTTTGAGTTATGGACAAAAAAGTGAAAAATCCAAACCGTTCCCCCCCTTTCGTTTCGACACTGATTGACAGAAAAATTTGAAAAAATTCACAGAGCTAGGAAATTTAGTAAATTTTGTATGAAAATTATAGAGAGGTCTCAAATAATTATATTTCTGTGTTTTTAGGGGATGGGTGTAAAGAGGGTAAAAAAAAAACCTTTGTTGACCCAAGCGAGTGGGGTGTCATTTGAAAGAACACCTAATTTAAAATTTGTTGCAATTTTTTTTAGAATTTTGCGGTCTGCAGTTTTTGAGTTATGGACAAAAAAGTGCAAAATTCAGACCGTTCCCCGCCCTACGATTCGACACTGATTGACAGAAAAATTAAAAAAATTCACAGAGCTAGGAAATTTGGTAAATTTTGTATGAAAACTATAGCGAAGTCTCAAATAATTAAATATCTGTGTGTTTAGGGGACCGGGGTAGAGAGGGTAAGAAAAAAACTTTTTTGACCCAAGCGAATGAGATGTCATTTAAAAGAACATGTAATTTATAAATCATTGCAATTGTTTTTAGAATTTTGTGATGTAAAGTTTTTGAGTTATTATCAAAAAGTGCAAAATTCAGATCGTTTCGCTCCCTACGTTTCGACGATGATTGACAGAAAAATTTGAAAAAATTCGCAGACAGGAAAATTTTTAAATTTTGAATGAAAATCATAGCAAAGTCTCAAATAACTATATTTCTGTGTGTTTAGGGGATGGGTGTGGGGAGAGTAAAAAACCTCTTTTGACCCAAGCGAATGGGGTGTCATATTAAGGAGCACTTAATTTAAGAAACATTACAATTTTTTAGAACTTAGCGGTGCACAGTTTTTGTTTTATTGAAAAAAAATATTTTTAGTATGTAGCCTCTCCACCCCCCCTAAATTTCAACACTTGATTGACCGAAAAAATAATCAAATTTAAACCATTTACAAGCTGGTGAATCTTTTTTGAGTTACCATAAACATCTATGGATGAGATTTAACCTAATGTAACATTTTTTGAGTTATTTTTGATCAATGTGGATTTGATTGTAATTTACTATTGACATTTACGATAAAACATTAATTATTTTGTTATGCGTCTATGGTCTGGAAATATAAGGACATTACAACACAACTTTTTGTCAATAGTTTTTGATATTGTGTTATTTTACATTCACGAAACCCTTGACGAGCGAATTTTATTCGCACTTGTCTGACTTTTTTTAAATTGTTGTCAACATATGTTCTTGGTAAATTATTTAAGTTGGGAGAATACTTCTGCACTCACGATATTATACCCTATGCTTTTTGACCTATACTCTATGCTTTAACGTTTAGTGCATTAGCAATCTAGCTAGCAAATTAAACAAACCGAACAAAAAAATCAATTGTTGATGTATTCCTATAAGCATCAATTCCAATAATTAATTTTTTTTTTCAAGTGTTAATATATAAATAAACTCTGATTTCTTTTGAAAATTGTATTTATAATAATGCTTCATTTACGGTTTTTGCATGCGGTAAGGCAAAGAATTGCTTTATTTGTACGTCGTATATTAAACGTCTTATAATTAAATTGTTGTAACAAATGTTTCAGTTGCAATATAATTAACAAGATTTTTTCTGGTACAGAAGGTTTTGTTTCATTTCAAACAAGTATTGCAACAAGTATTGCAATATCGTCACCAGCAGTGCTCGGATGAAATCAGGTCCATAATGCCTCAGACATATGTTTTTCCCCGTTTTACTCGTCAATCGGTGTGTGCGGGCGGTCGAACTGTCGAGATTACTCACTGTCATAGTAATAGAATGCAAAGAGATTTCTTTGTGCGTACATCGTACACATGGAATGCTTTGCCCGAATCAATAGTCTCGAGTGCTTTCAATCCACAAAGATTTAAAAAAAGCGTCCACCTATACCTCAAGACGCATGTTGTTGTGGGACCTACGTCTTAAAAGGTATCTATGGGTTGTTGTGACACATTTTGTAATTCCTACTACACAACACTTCTTATTAAAAAAAAAAAAAAAAAAAAAGTATTCTATATCCAAATTTCCACACTGATTCTGAAAATGTTGATGATTCATCTAACATTACAGACCTTATTTTTATCCTTAAAGTTAATTTTATCAAAAACCGATTGCGTCTGTAAATGTACAATACCATAATTCTAATAATTTCTTATAATTATATTTTACCTAAATTTCATTACTGCTAACTTATTCTATAATTCTCTTCGAACCATTAAATAATAAACTATTAAAAAAAAAGTTAAAATTCTAAAAACAAATAAAAACGAAATTCCTAATTTAATTTGGAATTTGGAAATTTTTAAAACAAAATCCAGCGTCAAATCAACAATCAGAATACTTTTATGTTAAATAATTTATTTCTTAAATTCTTAAGCTAACAACAATAACAATAATTTTTTACACTATCTCACTTTAGTTGTATAGTTTAGTTACGAAACTGTAAGAATAGAATTGATTAGATTGATTCTAATATAAACCAAAAAAATTATAATTTGCATTGTTTAGAAACTATTTTATTCTAGGAAAAATACACAAAGAAAAGTTTTTAAGGAATTTTATTTCAATTATTTTGTGAAATGTTAATTAAATGATTCATATCAGTTATTGTTATTCAATCAGTATTTTTGATGCCTAATTTCCATGACATTGAAAATATGTAAACATATCTAAGTACATATGTAATGTATATAATTCTTATTGATTATGATGAGATAAGTGTAGATATTTCTTTTGTTGTTGTATTGACGAAGGTAGTGTAAGTTGTTAAAACTTAAGATAATATTTTTCAGATAAAAATAGAAATAAAATTTCAAGTTCAAGTTTGTGCGATTTATTTTTATCATAAAAAAATTGGTTTTCAGAAAGCTTGATTAAAAAAGTTACAATTTCAACTTTGTTGTTTTGATTCATTACTTACATGTTAGAATTTTCACGGGAAGAGTTAAATAATATATTTTGTAACGTCGAACAGAGCGAGCAGTGAACATATTTATTGTCACAGTAAACACATCGTTTAATGGGTATTGCTGATCATGAGGGACAAAATCAATAATGCTTAAGGAAACGATTTTTTAAGAAACCTTAAAATTTTTTGTGGTTACTTAAAAACACGTCAGGGTTGTCAATTCTCTATTCTATAATAGTTTTTTTTATAGTTATGAAGAAAACAAATTTGCCGATTTTTAAAACCAAGGAGTCTAGCAATGGAAGAACAGTCAATTAATGTAAGTTTGGAAGCTCTTGATGACAAGAGTAAGCCTTGGCTGGCTTAATACAGTAAATTAGTTAAAATCAATAGTTAGTCTTCTCAATAGTTAAAAACCACAATGATCGAATTTTATGTCAGTTAGATTTAAATAGATTTTTTTAATTAGTGGTCAAAATATAATGTTACTTATTTACTCTAAGGTTGGACGCTTCTCTTAATTTGATAGGCGGCTTTTCTTGATCATTTTAACAACCACAAGTCAATATGGAAATAATATTTTTTAACTATAGATTAATACTTTCGCTGCTGCAGAACTCTAATCGTTGATTGAGGATTCCTTCGTTATATTAATGAACAGCAATTATTGAACTACCACTGTTGGATCAATGAACAATAATTTTATTGGCTATGTGAATAATTGTTTTTTAAAATGAACGAACGGTTTCTTGATATTAATAAATCGTTCATTGAGTCGACGAAAAGTAGTTTATTAATCGCTATTTATTTATATAACAAATAATTTAATTGGATTTAATGAATTTTCTAATTTAATTTAATTCTAATTTAATTTGCGATATATCGCGTTCCGTACACTGAAAAAAATTGTTTGTAAAACCGACAAACAATTGTTTGAATTTACGCAAAACATCAAATTAAAAAACCAGACGTAAAATAGAATATTAGTTGTGCCTATGAAAAGCATCAGTTGAATAATTTCAATTTAAACGACTTTAACTGATGACGTATTGTTTATAAGCAAATAAATATAAATTATGTATTACAAATTTTTTAGAAGTCTTCAAACGAATTATAAAATTTAGTGGAATTGAATGTTAACTGATCCAATTGAATTTACTATCAGAAGACGAATCGTAATTGCTTTAAACGATTTGGTATAGTAACAATTGGCAATCTGTTACGATAAAATTCTCGGAAACATAGCTTCAATATTTCAAATAAGTTTTTCTTTTAGAGAAAATTTTCAGAAAAAGAACAAAATTATAATCCAAGAAATACATTTGTAACTAAATCTCTTCTCTTTCCATTTTGGATCAACCAACTCGGTTTATTTAAAAACTACAGTTCAAAACTCTAAAGATATTCATTTTCGATAATATTAATTTTGTTGATGGATTTATATTAGGCCAGAATAAATAAAAACAATTCACGTATAAAACATAAAACATAAAGAAATCAAAATTGGTAAAAAAATTTCTAAACGAATTCCCTACGACCGATGATAAATTCTCATAATTTTTTTCTAAATTTTCTCAAGCGAGTGGCGTTGATAATAACTCTCGGCCTACGGCTCCGAGCTGGTACCAATCAGCTTTCGAAATGTTCGCCAAAAATTATATCGAATTATCTCCGTCCTTGGGAAATTATTATTGAAAATTTGTTGCTTTATTTTTATTTAAATTTGACCCAATAAAATTCTCTAAAATGTACTGATAACATCCAATTTTACCAATCACATTTCAATTATAATAATAATACACTATCAAATAATTTACCTAGGGAAAACATAAAAAAACAAATAAAAAATTAAATGAAAAATAATTTTTTTTTATTAAATTTTATTCTTTTTTTCGTTTAAAAATTCTTCACTATGAAAATTATTTTTATTAAAAAATTATAAGGAAATCAAAATTGGCAAACAATTTTCTAAACGAATTCCCCTTGATCGGTGATAAATTCTCATAGTTTTTAGGAAAATTCCTCAAGCAAGTGGCATTTATAATAGTCCTCGCCCTACGGCCTCATGCCATCATCAATCAAATTATTACGAATAATCACCTTCCTTTGGAAATTACTATATTGATAATTTTTTAGTTTTTCGCATAGAGACTACAAAACGAACTACGAAGAAAAGTGTGATAAGCCTGCGCACTACAGTCCCTGCTATTAACATATGAGTTAACATGGGATATCACATATCACTGGCAATATACAGTTAAAAAAAATTTAATATGTAATGCAAATTGCTACACATATATAGGTCCTACGGAAGATTCCATTACAAAACAATACAAAGCTTGCTATAAAGTTAAATTTAATGCTCTTTGCATTAATATTTAACAGAGTACTTGGAATAAAATATAAAGCTTGTTGTATTAAAATAGTACATTATGATGCTAGGATGTAAAGTTAAAGATTTTGGATGGATGTGGAGTTTACCCAAATTAAGTCCAAAATAGCTTACGTCCGTGTATCATATACTATTTTTTATTCGCCGCAAGCAAAATATTTTTAAAAAATTTGTTTATTCTAATTTAAAATTATAAATTTGCATAAATTTTAAAATAAAAATATGTGGAACAAGTAACCTTTGACAAAATATTTGTTATTTTTTTCAAATTATTGTAGGTATAACCACTAATGATAACAACTATTTTAATTGGGTAATGAAATTTTGAATTTAAGGGTTGCTTTGATAAAAAATTCTATTTTTCACAGAATTTAAACAAATACAAATGCTTTTACTTTTTTGGACGTAACTATGACAACAAAATAAATAGTTAAAAAGTGACACTTTAAGGCCGCAAATCACAGTAATAAAGTAACACTTTAATATGTAGGCGAATAAAAAAGTTTATTCTGTTTTATTTGTTAGAAATATTGCAAATACAATTAATATACTGATTAGTAGTAGTGGTTGGTTTCATCGATGATGTAGATGGCAGATTCATGTGGATGCATTGTTTAAAGGATTGAATATTTGAGATTGGATTTGATTTGCTGTTTTTGTTTCGGTTGCTGTGTTTATTTCTGTCAATATCGCAGTATTTTCAAGGGATTTCTGCGCAACAGTAACAGAAGCAGCAAATAAAATTCAATCTCAAATATTCAATCCTTTAAATAATACATCAGTTTTTCACATGAATCTGCCATCTACATCATCGATGAAACCAACCACTACTACTAATCGTTATATTAATTGTACTTTCAATATTTCTAACAAATAAAACAGAACAAACTTTTATAATATACAAAAACTTTAATAATGGGTAAAATTATGTTTTTATGGGGTTACAGTAACATATTATATTGTTACGTTTTTCCAACCTTCCTTCGAATTGGCCTAACTCACAATTCGATAAACGTAATTCCCAATCTCTTCCGAGTTCGATCACTGATTAGTTAGCAAACACACCAAGTTTTATTAAGTATTCAACACCTTAACTGTTCCACAACAACAGGAAAACAATACAGCAAACAATATTCCTAACTAGAATATTCTTTCAACAGCTTCAGAAACTCCAACGGTTTATTGTAGAAATTTCCAGTACACCACGTTCAAAATAATACACCAAATATTTCTACTCAATAACACTTATAACTTTATTACACTTATAACTTTACACAAAAACTAATTTAAAGATCACTTTTATAATTTTAACTTCACTATCGCAGGTTTAAAATAAACTAATTAAAAATTACAAGAGGTAATTTCCTTATATACATTCTGCTTAATCTCTAGAAATTTCGCGGTCACGTTTTAGAAACCTTGAGAAAATATTAGAATATTCGATTATTTTACGTTACGATGATTTGATTCATAAAATAAAATCATTTGTTTTATGTAGACCCTAATTCTAAGAAGAAGACAACAACAGCAATATTCATTTCATTAATTTGTTTGTTGTGTTTTGTTGATTTTATTTTCCTGGAAGTGACCGTAATCGTCTAGATTTTTCTGTAATCGTCTAGATTTTTCTGTACTCGTAACAATATATTATTTTAAACATATACGCGTTAATGCTTCGTAAATACATGAAAATTGCGTAATTGTAGTAATATGTGTAATTTTATAGATAATTTTTAAATATTTGGTTTTAACCACCACCTGTAGGCGACCACCGAAACTTATTTATTTTCACTCACTAGTTAGAAAAAAATTTTCAGTCACTAGTTAGGAAAAGTTTCACTTTCACATAGATTTTACTATATATTAAAATGATATTTTCGTAGCTTGAAGTAGAAAAATTTTATATACGTATACAAATTATTTTAAACTATTTAATACATAAAATGTTAGTATGCCATTTTTCATTCAAAAATTTTAAATATGAATAATTGTTTTTATTTATATTTAGTTATATATTTTTTTTACCCATAGATGAATGTATAACATTCGAAACGCGTCGAATAAATATTATATACTTATTAAAGATTGTTTTGTGGAATTATTTTACAATAATTTATTAACATAAATTATTGATTTAATTTATACAATGGAATGTTTTAAAAACAAATGCACAGTTGAAAAAGTAACTGCAATATTTAAAGCAAGTCTTGCAATAGGAGCTATGCGTTGCAGGTTATTATTGAATTATAAATTAAATGTCGCATTAAACCTAATTTCAATGCATTTCTATAAAATTTAAAACAACTCTTTCATCATAATTTATTTCTATAGAACAGCTAGAAGTTTTAATGCACCTTGCTACAATTTAATACATTAATGAAATTTTAAAATTCACTAGAGTATTATCCATTTTAGAAATATATAGTTAAAGTCGTTTCATGTATGTTTTAAATTATCGCTTTTCGGCTGAAAGACTATAATAATAGTGATTAAGGTGGTATGTATGTTTTAATTTTTACCATTGTAATTTTTTTATTTTAATTTAATTAATTTAGGCAGGTTCGTAATAATCAAAGTATCTCGAAAATGATGTAATTTGCATTAAAATGTCATACTAAAAAAAATGTTGCGCATAATTTATTTAATGCAAATAACAGACATTTTTAAACAACAAGCTTTTTTATTTTACTCCAAGTACTCTGCTAAATATTGATGCAAAGAGCATTAGTTTAACTTTATATAGCAAGCTTTGTATTGGTTTGTAATGGAAACTTCCGTAGGACCTATATGTGTAGCAATTTGCATTACATATTCAATTTTTTTTTAACTGTGTGGATGGGACATTTCTGAAGTTCTTGTTTAGCAATTGTGCTGCGTACACAATGGAAGGATGTTTTGAATGTTGCTTAAGGATGCATCATAGAAGTTGAATTTATAGTATATGGACAGTAGCCGTCAGTATAGTAGTCGTCCTTGTTTGATGCCTCATGGTTTTTCTTAATAAGAAAGTTTTACAATGTTGCTTCATAGTTCATCCTTAATAGGATGTTGCTACATACATCCGTGATAAACAATATATATTAGTTTTGGTTGGATTGTAACTGAACAAAATTACCTATTCCAATTAATCCTATTCTTATCACATATTCCTTGTTCTTATTACCTATTCTAATTATTCCTAATCTTATTAATCTGTCATTATTTATATATTTAATATATATTAAAATATATATCAGGACCTGATCCGATTATCCCAATCAGAACCTTTTAAGGAAAAGTGTTACACTCATTATCAGGGCACAATCAAGCTGCCCTACAATACCTGATCCATACAAGGGCAAACCTGATCAGGATTTAGGACCCAATTTGAGCCATAACAATTTTCTGCTCCAGGAGGTTTTAACAAAACCAGTTCTAGTAAATGCTTCATTTTATACACAATATTTATCAACAGTCAATAATTAGTAAATATTAACTCCATTCCTTTAGCTCGAAAGGAGCTAAGATTGGCACAGTTATATGCTACCTAACAGAGCAATCGAACACATTTTTGCACGGGACCGTGAGCAGGATTAACCGCCACTCTGGATTTAATGAATGTGCAGGAAGTGGAATGTGCTTGGAAGAAGACCGTTAGAGACTGTTAGAGAAGACCGTCAAGCTTATCCGAATAGCCATAACAACTGTGAAAAACCTATCGCTTAAAATTTCATTCAGAATTATGTTTAAAGATTTTTGAAGTCTTGCACATTCTTTTTTACATAAATTATGAATACATAATTTCATTGATCCCATCAAATTATTCTTTCTAGAACAAATAATAGATTTCGGAAACAAACGATAACCAACCAAAAATTTCATTTCGAAAACTACAAAATTACAAATAATATTTCCTAAAAAGTATTATATTATTTTATCAAGTTTAACCTACATTTAGAGAAACAAATATTACAAAAACTAAACTTATCAAACATCACGTGAAGTCATTGTAATAAAATAGTTATTTTTTTTTTTCAAAACTAATGATAGATACAGTTTTTCTATCAATAATAATATTATGTGGAAAAAAATTTGAAAATGTATATGATAAAAAATTTGTTAACTACATATTTAAGTAGATAAATCTATTAAAATATTATTTTATCAAAACTATTTTATTATGTGTGCTGTTATTTTTGCTGACCAATGAAGCTAGTTCTAAGCCAATCAGCAACGTATCAGTGTATTAAATTACACGTGGTGGTTGATTGTGTAAATAAAAATTCTATGTTTTGTAACATTTTTTTCCGTTGATAACAAAATATCTCAGATAATAATTGTTATATAAAAAACAGAAGAAATTTTAAATTTTAACCATAAATATATTTTTAGATTTTAATTTGTATAGTTTCAATACTAATTTTATTGTTAGTCTAATTAATCAAACTAAGTGAATAAAAACAAATTATATATATATACATCATAGTTTTAAGAATTAAGAAATTCACTTCACTTTCATTTTCAGAATATCCAAAATTGAATTATTTTATAATTTATAAAACTGTAGATTAAACAGAAAAAAATATATGTTTTGTTACATTCATCTGATATGGAAGAACGAAAACAAACAACTTACATCATAGTTTTTGCGCGACATTTTTTTTATAATTTGTAATTTCAAGAGAATATAATTGTGCGCATTATCAAAATAGAATTGAATAGTTTTTATTGTGTATTTTTTCATTCGCTCTTTGTGATAATAGTATATTATTGAATTAGGAGCTAAAGTCGTACTTTTTGTGTTGAGTCTATAGTTTGGCGGCCGACCGTAGGGAGGCCGACAATTATAGACGAAACACAAAAAGTCACTTTAGCTCCGAATTCAATACACTATTTTTTCGGCAAACGTTTAAATTTGTTTAAAAATATGAAATTAATGCATCAAATTTTTTAAAAATATGTTTTAGGTAATAAATTTTCTGAAATTAATTTTTTTTTATTTTTATTCATTAAAATGAGTTGAAATGCATTCTGTTTTGAACAAATTAATAATATCATTTTATTTTACTTTACTGCCGCCGTAAAAATATGAAAATTACTTTACAGCCGCCGTAAAAATATGAAAATTACTTTACAGCCGCCGTAAAAATATGGAAGTTACTTTACAGCCGCCGGCAGAAAAAGTAAAAATGACGTCACTTTTGCAGCCGCCGGCTAAAAAGTAAGACTTTAGCTACTCCCCAGCGGCAGTAAAGTTAAACTTTACAGCCGTTAGCCGAAAAAATAAATTTTTTTGATTTTAGAATGAAATTGATGAATGAATGATAGTAAAATTTAAGTGGGTGGCTGGTGGCTACAAATGTATTATATGAGTAGAAAAATAGAGGTTTAGAAATGTTTTAATTACAATTTATGTTTTCATCTCTATAACTGCGTTTTAAACTTTATCTCTAAAGTGTAAATAGTTTCTTTCCTTACGCTTATCTCAAAAGGGTATCTCAGTTTGTTGTCTATTTTTTAGATAGACAATCTAAATCACTGAGTTTGTTCTTTTCTATATACGTAATTAAATTATTGTCTTTTAACTTTTAGCTTTCTAATATTAGTTCAGGGAATAAAGACAAAAAATTGGTCAACTTCGGAAAAATTCCCAGAAAGCTAGTTTTTGTCTAAATCTTCTTTAGGTTGTTCTAAACATTATCCCAAAAGGTCACAAACAATAGTTTTTCAAAAAAAATTTTGTAAGACTAACGAAATTCGATCTAAAAAAGTTGAATGGTTCAGAAATCACTCTTTGATTATGTGCCGAATATTTCTATTTAAACGTAGAATGCGGCTTAAAATGTTAGAAAATTAACCTAAAAGAAAGAACTTTTTAAATCGACTATTTCTCAAAAACTGCTAGTCTTCCGAAAATTTTCTAAACGACAAATTTTATGACCACTATTTTTTCCATAAGTCACCGTTAACGAAAGTTTTGCAAAAACACAGTTTTGTTACCTTTGACCCCGCAATAACAATTTTAGCGGAACATGTATCGGTGTGAACTTTTGGGATATTGTTTAGAACCACAAAAGGAAGGTCCATACAAATATCCATCTTTCTCCTACAAAATTTTGAAAAAAATTATTTCGAGTGGTTATAGTTTTTTGCCGTGGATACGTAGTTTTCTGTATCAATGGTTCGAATTCCAATCGAGAGCAAGCAATCGAGTTATTCGATTGTTGAAACCTTTCAAATCATTTGACTGTCCAGAACAAACATCGAATATTCGAATAAAAAATTCATTACGTGGTTTTAATCGAATAAAAACACAACTAGCTTTTTGGCTCGAATACAGTGGTTGAAAAATAGTTGAAGTATGATAGTTTTCTTGATTGAAAAAAGTTCTAATATCCGACACTAGTTCTAGTAATGGGTATACCGACTGTATAGAGGAAAAAACTAAAATTTTTGAATTTTCTGCACGACTGGCACTAGATGTTGTCTTAATGTAAGAACAATGGATTTCTGGTGACGGAAAAGAATCAACCCACAACTTTGCTGTTTATAACTGCAGAAATAGGACTACTTCTGCAGAATAGCTGCAGAAAGAGGACAAGTCCATTTTTATCAATTTTAATTTTATTATGCATTTGCACTAACAACGTGTAAATACATCGTTTACTGTAGAAAATAGACAAATACGTCCGTCCAAACATCTGAAAATAGCGCTTGTAAACAAAAGTTTACAAAGAGTACACTTTCTTGTTTTTACTACAGAAAGGAAACATGCTCTTGACTTAAAAAAATCAATTAAAAAAAATTTAGAAGTTTTTATTTCTAGTTAGATAGACATATTGTTGTAGACTATTAAAAACGAATACGAAAATTTCAAAATCATATCTTTATTATACTAGGTCATTCAATAAGTCCGTAGGATGACACATAGATGGCGTTACTAGAATTTTTTCCATATGATTTTTATTTAGTACTAACCTTCAAACGATACGTGTATAAATTTGACAGCAATCTGACTATTGATTCGTGAGTTATAGCATTTTGTGTGAAGCAACTTTTGTTTTTGAAAAAAAATGGAAAAAAGTGAATTTCGAATTTTAATAAAGCATTGCTTTTTGATGAAAAAAAATACAGTGGAAACCAAACAATGGCTTGATAAACATTATCCAAACTCTGCTCCATCGAGACAAATGGTAGAGAAGTGGATGGCTGAATTTAAATGTGGTCGTACCAGCACAAAAGATGCAGAGCGCAGTGGACGCCCAAATGAGGCTGTTATTCCAGAAAACATAAAAAAAATCCACAAATTGGTTATGAACGATCGCAAATTGAAGGTGCACGAAATAGCTGACATTGTAAAGGTAGCAGATGGTAGTGTTTTTACCATTTTACATGAACATTTGGGTATGCGAAAGCTCTGTGCAAATTGGGTGCCGCGTGAGCTCACAGTCGACCAAAAACAACAACGAATCGATGCTTCGGAGGAGTCTTTGGCACTGTTAAACCGCAATAAAAGGGAATTCTATCGTAGATATGTGACAATGGATGAGACATGGCTTCACAATTACACACCAGAATCCAAAAGACAGTCAGCTGAGTGGACAGCAGTCGACGAACCGAATCCAAAGCGAGCAAAGACGCAACAGTCGGCCGGTAAGGTGATGGCGTCTGTATTTTGGAATACGAACGGAATAATATTCATCGACTATCTCCAAAAAGGAACCACCATCAACAGCGAGTATTACTGTGAACTTTTGGATCGATTGAAGGCTGAAATCGCAAAGAAACGGCCACATTTGCAAAAGAAAAAGTGTTGTTTCACCAAGATAATGCACCGTGTCACAGATCGATGAAAACGATGGCAAAATTGAATGAATTGGGCTTTGAATTGCTTACCCACCCACCATATTCTCCAGATTTAGCCCCCAGCGACTTTTTCCTGTTTTCAGATCTCAAGAGAATGCTTGCTGGAAAGAAATTTAAGTCCAATGATGAAGTAATCGCTGAAACTGAGGCCTATTTTGAAGAGAAAGAGACATCGTACTATAAAAGTGGTATAGAAAAGTTGAAAAATCGCTATACTCGTTGTATCGCCCTCGAAGGCAACTATGTTGAATAAAAAAATCGAGTTTTGTCAAAATGTTTTTTTTTTTCTTACTTATCCTACGGACTTATTGAACGACCTGTTATTTCATCCAATATTTCGTTTTTATCTCTCGTGAAAAGTTACAAAAAGTGGACCTATCAATTGGCTAAAAATAAGATAATATTTCATTTAATTTTAATTATAAGTTTTAACGAAACTAAATGTTTGAAACATTGAAATATTTTAGTAAATTTTTAGAAAACTTTATATATGAAACACACATTTTCAAGTCATGTAATTTAAATTAGATGAAAATTCGACTTTACTATGTTTTTGTTTATTCGTTCCTGTATCCTTTCTAAACTAGAATGTTCTTACAGGTTACAGTGAAATAAATATAATGGTGGCAGGCATGCAAAACAACTTGAATTACTGGGTTATATCGGATTACTCACCATATGACGAAATTAAAATATTTCCTATAATAGTGTAAGTATACATAATGTTGTAATGGATGCTCAAAGGCAGAAAATCGGAGTCACTATTAGAAGTATACCAAACAATTCGACATAACCGACACATAGAAACTGGAGTATAATAAACAATTGAATTATTTTGCTCCATTATTGTTGCTCTCCGATTTTTGATTCCGGAAATGATGTGCACCACACCGTGTGCATGCGTTGTAAAACGCCTTACCACATTTATGCACACATATATTAGCCGCACGTTTCACGAATAATAAAAAACAGCGATAATGTACAAAGAATAAATAATAAACAAAGATTAAAAAAATGGAGAGCGAAAAAGTATAACGTTTTTCTAAAATGACTGGGTTTCATTTAACATTTTATGAGATAATATGACTTTCGTAACATTAATTGACGAATTTTAGTTTATTTTCATCTAAAATTATGTACAAAAGAAATTATTTTGTGAAGTTAATAAAAAACTAAACAAAAAACAAGCAGGCACTTTGAATTATTAATTTTAGTGATTTAAAAAAAATATTACATTTATTTAATATTTTTTGTTTGTCATTTATCATGTTGGTTTACTGAAATTTGAATTATTTTTTATAATATTAAAAAAATTATGGAAAATTAATATTAGTTTTTATATGAAAGTAAAATATTTAAATTTTTTAGTTCTAATTTTTTTCATTGAAACTGCATCGTTAAAAAAATGACCGCCTCATTTACAAATGCAATCACACACATACATTTTCATTTTCACAACTTAAAAGTACGATCGCAATCTTCATTTGTATTAGTCCAGGAAAGATTCATAGCGTATTATAGAAGATTCTGGTCGTAAAAATCATACATCAAATATTTTTGTATTTATGTCTGAAAGTTCTATCCACATTTTGTAAAGGTACATATTTTTTTTTACTAAAATAAAACAGTGCACGAAATTTGCATAGACTCGTCCACCATGCACATAATGTTTGTCGGGGAAATTGCGTTTCCAGCTCAGAATCTTATTGACCCTTAGATAAATTTAATTGTACGAACTGTCAAAATACTTGGCAAAACATTTTAATATAAATTGAATATATTAACACTTGTTAAACAATTCAAATCATTCCTTAACTCTTACAAAAATGTATTGAGTTAAAAAGTTCAAAAAATGAATCCTGCTGATGCTACAGAAATACGAAATCTTCAGAGATGAAATACAGACATTTTCAGAGATCCCAACATTTCAAAAAATATACTCGACCTGTCCCACCTTTCCAAGTTGTCTTAAACATCAAGACCATCAGTAGACAACCCCATTGTGGTGTCGACAGACCTTCTAATATATATTTAAAAAAAATTGATTATTTGCAAGAAAAAACACATTTTTATTGATTTTAAAAAAAAAGTTTGCAGTTAAAATTTTAAAATTCACAAAAAATTGTAAATTTAAGAAGTTTTAATTTGAAAAATTATTGCAGCAAAGAAATGCATTATGACAGTAAGGTTTTTCTTGACTTTATCACGATCTCGATGTTATAGCAAGATAAGAAAATGACAAGATAACGAATATTAGTTTCCACCATTTGTAGGAAATTTTAAACTACTTGGATTATGCAATAACAGAAGCAAATCTTAATACTTACACTCAGGAACAACGTACTAAACTTGTACAACTTTTTTTGTAAGTATATATACAACATACACATGTTTTTGTAAAAATTTTTGCATTTTTTAAAAATTCCCAATAAGTTTGGGCAATTTTAAAAAATTTCAGAATGATTGCATTACACCACAAATTTTAAAACTGTGATGAAGTTAAAAGTCAACAACAAGAAATAGCTGAACGAAAGTTGTAAGTATAAAAAATTGAAGATATAAAGAAAATGTTTGAAATGGCCTAAAAATGTGAATTTGCATTAAAAATTTGCATTTACATAAAAATATTAATCGAAAACTTGTATTGGGAATGGATTAGCTATACTATATGAGGGTCGTTGCATATGAAAACGATGGTACTATAATTAAGTTATAAATATAATGAAGAGAAAATAATAAACCCTTTAGTCCGCGGAAAGGGTATCTGAATTTTTCCTGTGAAGGAGTTTCATTGTTTTCATACCCTCTTAAGCTCTTTTTAAACTTTTAATACCTTCTATATTAGCTAAATAGGGCCCTGTTCAGGTTTGCCTTAATTCGATTGGGCCCCGATCATGAGATTAACACTTTTGCCCAATTAAATAGGGCAAGCCCTAGTAAGCTATTTCGTATCAGGCCTGATCAGATTGCCCAACTAGGGATCAAATCGAAAAACCAAATCTGGGTCAGATATATTCCAATAAGGTTAATCTTAAAGGGTATTCTAATTCGAGCTCGGAATAGGCCCACATCAGATTGTCCTAATAGGGCTTACCCTTTCTGACCCTAATCACCCTCTGGCTGTATTCAGGCTTTTCCTAACTAATTTTTGATCAGGGAGTTTAACCTTCTTTTACTCCAAACTTCCTAAAACCGTGTTATATAGTTACAAAAAAAGCATGCTACATTATAGTTATCACAACATCATCTACCTAACACTATGATTTTTATAGCATTTCTTTTATCTTGTTAATTATTTTTCATCTTAAAAATGGTTTATTTTCTTTTTTTTTGTATTAATTTCACTTTCATTTTATAACATTTATGTGAAATTATGAAATGTTATTTCACTTTCAATAGTAAAACAACATACAAATTTTTGATTACAAAATTATAAATGTTTTATCCATTCTAAATTGTGATAATCATAATAAAATAAAATAGGCATGTGTATTGATGAATATGTACTTGTATGCTAGATAGAAATAAGGGGACTACAAAAAATAGAAAAATAGAGAGCGAGAGAGAGAGAAACAACTTTTCTATAAGAAACTTTTGTTTCTGACAATTTTTGCAGCTGATTAATATTGTAAATACATACTTATAAGATCTAATCACAAAATAAACCTATACCTAATACACTTTCGAAAATGCTAACAGTACGGATACAATGCTTAACAATTTGTTGATTTCTGATTCAAGTCTACATTTCAGATTTAGTGATCCGACTGAGAGGAAATATTCAGAAACATTCTGTAACAAGTAGAATCTCCTGTTTATCGTATTCGAGATGATGGTGCTCAGTATCACGTTGATCACTCAATCCAAAGAGGTTTTGTATTTAAATTATAAACTGCTAATACCATTCGTATCTGTTAGTACCATCTCGAGCAGAAATTTGTCAGGGCTCAAGTAAGGCCCTGATCAGGTTGCCCTAACCCGGATCAGGCATTGGTAAGGCTGCCTGATTGGGCCCCGATCACGAGTGTAACGCTTTTACCCGATCAGGTCCAGATTGGGGTTACCGGATCAGACCCTGATTGGGGTATCCGGACTAGACCCTGATATATATTTAAATATTATATTCATAAATTAATCAAATTAAAATAAAATTTCAATCGAAAAAATTAAAACATACATACCACCTTAATCACTATAATTATAGTCTTTCGAGAAGCGATAACTAAAATATACATGAAACGATTTGAACTATATATTTCTAAAATGGATAATACTCTAGTGAATTTTAATCAATTGAAATTTCAGCTAGGGGTCAAATACGAAAAACCTAATCAGGGCCGGATATATTCAAATAAGGTTAACCCTAAAAGGGTATTCTAAATCAGGCCCGACACAGGCCCACATCAGATTGCCCTAATAGGGATTGCCCTTGTAGGACTGACCAGGCCCTGATCACGCCCTAACTGTATTCAGGTTTTCCCTAACTAATTTTTGCTCGGGATCACGTTGATCACTCAATCCAAAGAAGTTTTGTATTCAAATTATAAGCTGTTAATACCATTCGTATGAGCATGCGACTTTAATAATTACATTTACTTTAATTGATATACTATTGCAAAGCAATAATATTTTTTTTGGTTTTACCGTCATGTTTAGATCAGATTTTTCTTCTAATACTGTCATAACTGGTCTACGAGACAGCAAACTACCACGCTGCCACATCATTAAAATCACACTATATATGTTCTCGATTTGATATTTTGTTTTTGATTAGAACTTAACAGAAAACGTTAAGTCTGCCGGCCGGTTGCATGATACGACAAAAACTAGAAAACTACTAGAGCGATTTCTAAACTTATTGTTTCTAAAAATAAGTTTCGCGGATGCGGTAAGAGCTAAAACGACGATTAGTCGAAAACTGTCTGTACCGGCAGTGTGTCATTAAACTTCACACTTTTTTGCTTAAAAAACGTTTGTTTAAAGAGTGATAATGAGTACATATTAACATTAAATTTTTAAATCTGGAATAGCGGAATGAAAATCTTGATAATCGACATTTGTATGTGAGAACAGGAGCATAATTAATGTATTATAAGTGTGTTAACGGTTTTCATACGTTTTTTTGACTACATATTACTTCGGTCTGAAAGACCTAAGTATTACATTCATGAGCTCAAAGTGAAATTCTTACCCCCACTTTTTTTGGCATTTTTCGACGTTTTAGGACCTACTGATTCTAAAAAAGCAAAAAAAAATGTATGTCACAACCGACTAAATCTAGAAAACCGCCGGACGGATTTGAAAATTTTTTTTTCTGAAAATATGTTTACTCAATGGGAAGAAGAGCCGAAAGGACGATATGTTCGATAACTGTACCGGAAGTGTGTCAAAAAAATCGTCAAGTGTGTCAAAACAAGGAAATTTCCATATTTTTTGCTTAAAAAACGTTCATTTTAAGTGATTACGAGTAGGAACATTAAATTTGGAGAAATCTTGATGGTCGGGATTGGTATGTGAGACCAAAATCTAGATTATTGCATTATAAGTTTGTCAAAAAAATGCTGTCAAGTGTGTCAAAAGAAAGATTTTTATTTATTTTTTTACCCACTTTTATGGAAAAAAATAAAATTAATAATTTGTATGACATGAAAATATATTATTACTATAGAGAATTATGGCATAAGTTTGTCAAAAAAAATAATGTCAAGCGCGTCAAAAAATGATTTCATTGATATTTTTAGCAAATTTTTTGGGAAAAAAAATGTAGCTGTTTTTATGACGTAAATGTAATTGAAAATGAAATTGGACATGGAAATTTTTTAATTTGTTATAGTTTTTGAAATATTTTTGGAATTTTGAAAAAAGTTTGTATTTTTGATTTTGTAATAATTTTTGCAATATTTTTAAAATTTTGGAAATAGTTTTAATTTTTGATTTTGTAAGAATTTTTGGAATTTTGAAAAGTTTTAAATTTTTGATTTTATTATAATTTTTGGAATTTTGAAAAAAGTTTCAATTTTTGATTTTGTAATAATTTTTGGAATATTTTTAGAATTTTGAAAAAAGTTTGATTTTATTATAATTTTTACAATATTTTTGGAATTTTGAATGAAATATGAATTTGTGATTTTGTAATATTTTCTCGAATCGGTAAATTAAAGGTTTTTGAATAGTTTGCTGAAAATGTAAATGAAAATGAAATTGGACATGGACATTTTTGAATTTGTTATAGTTTTTGAATATTTTTGGTATTTTGAAAAAGTTTCAATTTTTGATTTTGTAAGAATTTTTGGAATATTTTTAGAATTTTGAAAAATTTTAAAATTTTGATTTAATTATAATTTTTATAATTTTGGAAAAAGTTTCAATTTTTGATATTGTTATAGTTTTTGCAATATTTTTAGAGTTTTGGAAAAAGTTTGAATTTTTGAATTTTTAAGAATTTTTGGAATATTATTAGAATTTAGAAAAAGTTTAAATATTTGATTTTATTCCAATTTTTGGAATATTTTTAGAAATTTGAAAAAAAAAATTTTTTAATTTTTTATATATTTTTAGAATTTTGAAAAAGTTTCAATTTTTGAATTTTTAAGAAGTTTTGGAATATTATTAGAATTTAGAAAAAGTTTAAATTTTTGATTTTAATCCTAATTTTTGGAATATTTTTAGAATTTTGAAGGAAAATAAATTTTTGAATTTTATATATACATATTTTTAGAATTTTCAAAAAAGTTTCAAATTTTGATTTTGTAAGAATTTTTGGAATATTTTTGGAATTTTAAAAAATTTTAAATTTTTGATTTCATTATAATTTTTGCAATATTTTTAGAATTTTTGAAAAAAGTTTTAATCTGTGATTTTGTAATAATTTTTGAAATATTTTTAGAATTTTGTTTGAAAAAAGTTTGAATTTTTTATTTTACAATATTTTTGAAATTTTGAAAGAAATATGAGTTTGTGATTTTGAAATATTTTCTCGAAACGCTAAATTGCGAGGTTTTTGAGTAGTTTGCTGATTGTATCATCTTTTCACTAAATTATGTTAATATCAGGTCATTCAATAAGTCGAATTCAATAAGTTCAATCAGGTCATTC
Organism: Diogma glabrata; assembly: GCA_963693315.1. Classification (NCBI taxonomy): domain Eukaryota; kingdom Metazoa; phylum Arthropoda; class Insecta; order Diptera; family Cylindrotomidae; genus Diogma; species Diogma glabrata. Next base: position 117,109,528 of record OY856187.1, read on the forward strand.
AACCATTCAGTATGATCTGTTATAATTTTACAACAACGTATTGATGTTTCGTGTTAGTTTTGTAATACATATCTAAACAGAGATAAAAAATACATGTACAAAAAGTTATGTTTGATATACATCGCTGCCCAAAACTAAAAACCATGTCCTCATAAAAGTTTTTTGCCGAAAACTATATCAAAATCCTTAACCCAGACCGAAGTCTTGATATCTCAGAGCTGTGAGATTTTAGCCCCTCCATATTTTTATGTAAAGATTTTGGATTAAAAACATTTGACACATAAGTGACATTTATTTTGCACGGACTTTAATGAGACATTATTCCGTACAATTATATATATTTGATTACAAATTGATTCTCCAACTTTTCTTTAAGTTTAAAAATTTAAATTAAAAAATAAAGTGAAATATTTTAATTTTTAATCTTAATTTTTTAAAAATTGTTTATTTTATTTTTAAGTTTTGACGTTTAACACGACTATTTTCGATATTCTAAATATCATATTTTACAGATATTTTTGGTGTGAATTCCCGTTCCACCACTTTTAAATAATAGGAGCAATTTGAAAATATCAGACTTTTACAGATCAGTTGCTGTTTTTTTACAATTTACAAAAGTTGTACAAAGTTAAAACTTAAAAGACGCATTTAAATGGAGAAATTTGATAAGAAGACTTCTGGACGAATTTGAAAAGAAGCATTTAAAATAAATAAAGAGGTTTTCTAAGATTATTGAACTTATTGAAACAGTTAAAATATTACGTTGGTTCATATTAAATTACGTTTGGTCTTAAAAGTTTTAATTATTCAAAAGAAGAACTTTAAACTGAATGGAGAGGTTTAATAAACAGGTTTTTTGGAAAAATAGGAGCAGTTTGATTGGAAAATATCAGACTGTTTTCATAAAAGTTGTAATTATTTAAAAGTAGCATCTACGCTACATGGAGAGGTCTCCTAAGAAGTTTTCTGGACTTCTGTTGTAATTATTGAAAATAAGCATTAACCTAAATTAAAAAGATTTGGGTTAGTAGAAAATATTATAGGTATGCGGGAAGATAATAGATATGTTGTTTTTTAAGAGAACTTGAAATTGTTGAACGCTAAATAAAGATGTTTTTGAGGAGTTTGGTGAGTGTATCTTCGTTTCGCTTAAATTCATTTCATGTTATTATATCAATTTATGATCTGTTATAATTTTATGACAACGCATTGATGTTTCGTGTTAGTAACCCGAGCAGACATTTGTTAGGGCTCAAGTGAGGTCCTGATCAGGTTTGTTCTAATCCGGATCAGGCATTGGTAGGGCAGCCTGATTGGGCCCTGATCATGAGTGTAACGCTTTTGCCCTATCAGGTCCTGATTGGGATTACCGGATCAGACCCTGATTGGGATAATCGGTTCAAGCCCTGATTGGGATATCCGAATCAGACCCATATACATAAATTAACCAAATTAAAATAAAAAAATTACAATGGAAAAAATTAAAACATACATACCACCTTAATCACTATTATTATAGTCTTTCAGCCGAAAAGCGATAATTTAAAACATACATGAAACGATTTTAACTATATATTTCTAAAATGGATAATACTCTAGTGAATTTTAACCAATTGAAATTTCAGCTAGGGGTCAAATACGAAAAACCTGATCGTGGCCGGATATATTCAAATAAGGTTAACCCTAAAAGGGTATTTTAAATCGGGCGCAGAACCGGGGTATTACAAATCGGGCCCAGAACCACATCAGATTGCCCTAAAAGGGATCGCTCTTGTAGGACTGACCAGGCCCTGATCACGCTCTGACTGTATTCAGGTTTTCCCTAACTAATTTCTGCTCGGGAAGGTATAACATTTCTAAACAGAAATTAAATGCTCGTACTTTTCTAAAGAGTTTTATGTTTAATATCCATCTGTGATTTCCACTGAACTATGCAGTTGAAAAAACTACTGCAATTTAATTAAAAGTAATTATTAATTAAAACTTAAAATACAAGTCCATTTTTTACCTTTACTGAACATGAATCTAATGTGTATATTATGATTCCAATACACGACTACTGACAATAACGCGTCAAACAAAACTTAAGATATTGTGCGACAAAAATTAGTTTAGAAAACGTTTTCATTATTCTACGTTTTGTTGATGTAGTAGTAGTTTAATCAATTAGTGTTTGATGATATTTTTTTATACTAAGTGAGACATGTTTAGTGTTAATTTAAGTAAATTATAAATTAACGTCTCTGAATATCCGACGATACCACGTCAACTTTGATTTGGGCAAATGGTTTATGTTTCTTTAAGAAATTGGTGGACATGGACTTTAAAAAGTTGAGGATTAAAGTTATCAGTGGAAACCCACAAGGGTTAGAAATATCAAAGATCAGATGCTTGGTTGAGAAAATCAGGTTAAAAAGACACACTTCTACATTTTGTTGTTTGAACGGTGAATGGATATGTAAAATATCGTCAAATCAGCGACATTTCTTATTTGCTGCAACGAATCAAGCTCGTTGGAAAGATTTGAATTGCCGACATAGTTGAGAATTGTACGAGCGAATATCCGCCCTATCCGAGGTTGAGACTATTGCATTTCGATTCAAAATAGAATACGTTTTTTTAGTGATTATAATGTTTGAACTAACGAAAGTAAAAAGATTTTCCGAAAAAGCCTAATATTGGATATTGAACTGGCGTAGTAGTACTTAATACTAATATGACAGATTTACATTTTCACTTTAAAAAGAAATTTAATATTTAGTCACGAAAAGAGATTTTATCCGTCATTTAACTACAAAATATTTTATTTTTTTATCATTACATTTAGCGTTTGTATATGTGACTAACAAGTCGCAGCTCTAGGAATCATCCATTGATCGTATCGTTTTCAAGTAATTATAGATAAGTTTGAGTGACTTCACTCAACAAATTCAATCGAAAAAATTAAAACCTCATCTAGCAGTTGACAGTTTCTTATGCAAACAAAGGAAAAAATATTTGCAAACGATTTCACTGTGATTGAGACAACTAAAGGTAAACATTTTCCTGACAACAAAATGAGATTTATTAAAATATAAAGTGTGACGTCCAATCAGGGTTGCATTGATTTAAAATAGTGATTTAAATTTTAAAATCAGATTTAAATTGACTTGATTTAAAAAAAAAAAAAAATTGTTGATTTAAATCAATTGAAAAAAATTTTAAACGAATTCAAAAAAGTGAAAATAGAAATGGCGTAAATACTGAATACGAAATGTTGAATAATAATGCACAGACTTTCAATATTATTCTTTTAATAAATGTGATGTCCTATGATTAATCGCACAGTTTTACTACACCAATACTAATACGAAAATACAATAGAAAATCTAAATGTTATCATAAATCTATATAGTTGAGGATTTTTTCAAAAGCCAAATTCTGTAACTATCAAGGTTGGCAAATATCATGATATTTATATAAATATCAAAATATCCGATATATGATTTATATATATATCAGATATATATCCGATATATATCAAGTTCTGATATTTATTTTTGAATCAGTTGTTTATCTTAAATATAATACAATATGTGACCCTTTCCACACCCCTTCGTTTCTTACCTCTATAAACTAAATTCAAATATGGCAACTTCAATTTAGTTTTTATAGGCAATTTATCAAGCCGTCTATATATTCGATTGCACAAGTCCGAGAATACGATCGCTCACTTTGTCTTATTTATTTTGTCAAGTTGCATTATCAATACCCATACAAGTCTGTACAACTACTCCATTAATGGTCCATTACCGGCGACCAGTAATGCAACAATGGTCGAGTACTGGCAACCATAACTGGACCATTAACATAATGTTAATGGATGATAACTTCGAACAATAAATGACTGCCGTTCAAGGGCCAGAGAAAAAAGCCAGCAATGGCCCTTACAAGGAAATAGAATTGGTCCAGTAATGGTCAATTTTCGGCGACCAAGTATTTCAACAATGACTCGGTACTAGCAACCACGACTCATAGTACTGGTAACTATGTCTCGGTGACTAACATAATTTTATTTGTTGATAATTTCGGATAATAAATGACTGCCATTTATTTTCCAGGGAAAAAAACAATATTGAGCCATACAAGGTTGTACACTGTACAGCTGACCCAGTAACGGACAAATAATGATGACAAGTATTGCAGCAATGGCCGAGTACTGGCAACCATAACTGGGCCATTATAAAATATCATGTGCTTCAATTTAAATAAATTTAATACAAAATAATTAAAATAACATAAAAATGTCTTAAGAAAAAAATTTAAAACTTATACCAACCTGGACAACTATAGATGAAATTTTGCAAAATATATATTTCTAAAATGGATATTACTCTAGTGAATTTTAGCCAAATGACAAGATCGGCCAATTCATGGTTCAGTACTGGCCCAATAACATTAGCCAATTAATATTATCTATTGGCGTGCATTACTTGGCCATTTAAAGTAAAATAAAAAGGCTATTTTTTATAAACCGTAGATCGGGTGATTCATGGTTCTATAGTTATGGCTAAATAACAATAGCCAATTACTGTTTACCATTCATGGGTCAGTGCTTGGCCGTTCAAAGTTAACTAAATACTGGCTATTTTCTGTCAACCATAGATCGGCCGAGTGGTTTTAGTACTGGCATAATTATAAAAGTCGAATACTGTTAACCATTAATAGACCAGTGTTTGCCGGTATTTCAAATTCTGGAAAACCCTGCTTAAGTAGTAATTCCATTCTACCACACCATTGGTGGAGTTTCTAAACTGAGATTGAAATGCATATTTTGAAAATGGTGTATTTTCAGCTAAAAGCGCCATTACAAACGGAATGAAGACTGAAATAATTATATTTAAGTAAGGAAGTATATGCTTCTTCTCTTTGGTGGTTCTTCAAACGTTTACCTAAAAATCAATGGCCAAGCATACATCAGCTAGGTGATAAGGTGCATCTAAAGACATGTTTCTCAAAGAAATGTCTCCTTCCATAAAAAAGTTTCTTAATTTCTACAGGTTGCTCTAGTTTAAGATCGACTTCCAGTTTATGCCAAATTTCCTCAACAACGGCAATAGTCGTTTTATATTTTTGAGTTCAGTCTAAAGCGACCGCTATGGTCTTTAGATAATAAAGCATATGTTTAGCATGCATTACAATATTTATGTCATAAGTTTAGTTATGTCAGGATCTATGTCAGCTTTATGGTCATACTCTTGGCATAGCTGAACCAGATTACTACGATTTGGCAGGCGTTTTGCGGGCAGTGCTGTAACGGTTTTTCAAATTTTAGATAGGAATAGTTAATAATTTCTTTTTTATAAATATCATGATATATATCAGGGAATAAATATCGTGATATATATCAATGATATATATCGGATATATATCATTGATATATATCATGCCAACCTTGAACTATGAAGCGGTGAAGTGATAAACATTTTTTAATTTCTTTTCACCGCTTTACATTTACAGAACTTGGCTGCCAGGGAAGGAAAGCGTTTCTTGTGAAACTGCGTTTCCAAATTAAAATATTGTGGTACTGCCTTGCAGTGGTCTCAGAGTTATCCATTTCTTCAGGTTCGTAGAGTTCCTTGGAACTTTACGTCCCTGATGTCGCTAAAACAACACTTAGTATTTCAGTGTAAAAATCAAGGAAATGCAGCCAAATTCTGTAATTGTGAAGCAGTGAAGTACCAAGTTTTTTAATGAAAAGAAATGTTGAAATTTTTAACACTTCACCGCCTCACAGTTGCAGAATTTGGTTGCTGGACTCCACATACATATTTTTATCAGTGTAGAAACTCTTCTTCTTTTATTTCTATCTTATCTTGTCCCTCAAATTAATATAACCAAAACTAGACGTAGCTTTTGAAGCTTCAATGCAATTCTGAAGATATTTTCGAATTGAAAAACTGAAATAAAATGTTTTTTGATATGAAAGAAAAACCTATGAAAGGAATTTCAAAACTGATTAATAGATTTGACATTTGACTTTGAGGGATATAAGTAATAGGATCACTTCTTCAGAAATTATATAAATTGAACTAAATTTATTATAAAAATCAAAAAAAAAAGCCGATTTAACACAAAAAAATCAATTTACTTAAATAAAATAAATCTGGTTGTTTTGATTTTCTTAAAATAAATCAGATTTTTATGCAACCCTTCATGGAATATAACAGTATAGTTGAAGTTAATAACTATTTTCATGAAACAAATTTACTTTAGCCTTATATCATGAATTTTTCATTTCATTATAAAAGTATTTGAAATTTATTGAACTATATTTTATTTTCACATAAACATTACATGCGTTTGCCTCAACTACATACCGTTCTATACCTTTACAGTTATTGTACCAATTTCGGTGCTCGATTCGCCATACCCGCCATATCGGCAACATGGAAATAGATAATGTTTTGTTTTCAGTGTGTTAAAAAAACGTTCATCAACACCTAGAAATGCTTCTGGTTGTGGGACTGTGGCCCATATTGTAATCCCTATTGCACATAGTTTTTTATTAATAAAATTAATTAAGTTGTTCAAATGCGCTAACTCTTGTGATTTCTAGTTATTTTATTTCAACGCTATAAAACTATCACTAAAAACTGAACGATCTCTTTTTAACAATCAATTGGATATTTCCATCAATGCAAAATTCTATCCTAAGTTTGTGTGCTATAATCAAATGAACTTTTGTAATCAAGGTATGTATTGGCGCATATTTATATATTTAAGCATTTAGTCCTTAAATAATTGGCATTCTTTTAAACAAAACTTAGGTTGAGATTTTTAAATAAAATGTTTGGCTTAGCCATGTAGTAACAGCCATTACTCATAAGTCTTAAGTCATAACTCATTTGTATCCTTTTGCCATAATATGTAAGAAAATATAAGTTTGAAGTGTAAACTCTTAAACCATAATTTGAATTTTAGTTCGAATGAAAATCTGAAGATGAGATTTTTTAAAATAACTTTTTATTTTATCAAAAACCTTCCGCTTAATATTTCTTTAGAATTGTTAAAGCTACACTACAAACTACAGACGGTTCTGGTTAATGCATGTAAAGGTTAATATATTTAAATCTAAGTAATTAATCTCTACAAACATAAACGAACAAACGATCAATTACTCGTGACGGCAACCGTCTAAACATTGATCGATGAAATGTAAATCACTAAATAACTAAATAATTAATTTGTTCGAAAAACGAACCAAATATCGAAAATCGATTTTGCAGTTCAATGGACATCTTTTCCATTTTTGGTTGACGGTAAAAATATGATTAATTCCTCACTTATATTTCGGGTTTTCTCGAAGCAATACATTATACATATATGAATATAACACAGGGTAAAGTTATAACTAATTAAAAGTTAGTAATTATAATGATTAACTAATTATATCATCGTCTAAATAAATTTAAATCTATATCAATACTTATAATATTATTGTCGAAATAATTGTGATTTCTATACAACATTAATAGTTTATCAAAGTGAACAATTTATTTAGTGAGATAACTACATGAAATGACTACTTTAATCCAAAAAATCGACGACTGCAATAACTAAAATTTTAGTGTCTTACGCCAGAACATAATGGGCTGTATGCTATTTGTTTTTGACTTGACCTATTATATTAGGAAAAAGAAAGTTGGAAGACCCAGGTTCTAGTCAGGGAAAAATAAGCGAAACTTTCACATTTCATAAACACACAGGATTTCTTATATTAACGATACTTAATTAAGCAATATGGTTCATAAAATAAAAAACACTAACTACTAGGGTTTCTCAAACGGGATCCCGGGGGTAAATTTTCATCCCGTTTCATCCCGGGATCCCGGGTATCCCGCTAGTTTTTATTAACATTTTTTTGTACTTTTTTCAAAGATATTAAAAGTTTTCTCACTCGAAAATCGAGTAGTTTTTAATTCTTTTCCCTCTGTAGTAATTAATTTCGTTCAAAATTAGGAAAATGTTTTTTTGACACATATGGCATCATGGTTTTTTTGTATGGTTTTTTTGCAGCAATGGCCGAGTACTGGCAACCATAACTGGGCCATTATAAAATATCATGTGCTTCAATTTAAATAAATTTAATACAAAATAATTAAAATAACATAAAAATGTCTTAAGAAAAAAATTTAAAACTTATACCAACCTGGACAACTATAGATGAAATTTTGCAAAATATATATTTCTAAAATGGATATTACTCTAGTGAATTTTAGCCAAATGACAAGATCGGCCAATTCATGGTTCAGTACTGGCCCAATAACATTAGCCAATTAATATTATCTATTGGCGTGCATTACTTGGCCATTTAAAGTAAAATAAAAAGGCTATTTTTTATAAACCGTAGATCGGGTGATTCATGGTTCTATAGTTATGGCTAAATAACAATAGCCAATTACTGTTTACCATTCATGGGTCAGTGCTTGGCCGTTCAAAGTTAACTAAATACTGGCTATTTTCTGTCAACCATAGATCGGCCGAGTGGTTTTAGTACTGGCATAATTATAAAAGTCGAATACTGTTAACCATTAATAGACCAGTGTTTGCCGGTATTTCAAATTCTGGAAAACCCTGCTTAAGTAGTAATTCCATTCTACCACACCATTGGTGGAGTTTCTAAACTGAGATTGAAATGCATATTTTGAAAATGGTGTATTTTCAGCTAAAAGCGCCATTACAAACGGAATGAAGACTGAAATAATTATATTTAAGTAAGGAAGTATATGCTTCTTCTCTTTGGTGGTTCTTCAAACGTTTACCTAAAAATCAATGGCCAAGCATACATCAGCTAGGTGATAAGGTGCATCTAAAGACATGTTTCTCAAAGAAATGTCTCCTTCCATAAAAAAGTTTCTTAATTTCTACAGGTTGCTCTAGTTTAAGATCGACTTCCAGTTTATGCCAAATTTCCTCAACAACGGCAATAGTCGTTTTATATTTTTGAGTTCAGTCTAAAGCGACCGCTATGGTCTTTAGATAATAAAGCATATGTTTAGCATGCATTACAATATTTATGTCATAAGTTTAGTTATGTCAGGATCTATGTCAGCTTTATGGTCATACTCTTGGCATAGCTGAACCAGATTACTACGATTTGGCAGGCGTTTTGCGGGCAGTGCTGTAACGGTTTTTCAAATTTTAGATAGGAATAGTTAATAATTTCTTTTTTATAAATATCATGATATATATCAGGGAATAAATATCGTGATATATATCAATGATATATATCGGATATATATCATTGATATATATCATGCCAACCTTGAACTATGAAGCGGTGAAGTGATAAACATTTTTTAATTTCTTTTCACCGCTTTACATTTACAGAACTTGGCTGCCAGGGAAGGAAAGCGTTTCTTGTGAAACTGCGTTTCCAAATTAAAATATTGTGGTACTGCCTTGCAGTGGTCTCAGAGTTATCCATTTCTTCAGGTTCGTAGAGTTCCTTGGAACTTTACGTCCCTGATGTCGCTAAAACAACACTTAGTATTTCAGTGTAAAAATCAAGGAAATGCAGCCAAATTCTGTAATTGTGAAGCAGTGAAGTACCAAGTTTTTTAATGAAAAGAAATGTTGAAATTTTTAACACTTCACCGCCTCACAGTTGCAGAATTTGGTTGCTGGACTCCACATACATATTTTTATCAGTGTAGAAACTCTTCTTCTTTTATTTCTATCTTATCTTGTCCCTCAAATTAATATAACCAAAACTAGACGTAGCTTTTGAAGCTTCAATGCAATTCTGAAGATATTTTCGAATTGAAAAACTGAAATAAAATGTTTTTTGATATGAAAGAAAAACCTATGAAAGGAATTTCAAAACTGATTAATAGATTTGACATTTGACTTTGAGGGATATAAGTAATAGGATCACTTCTTCAGAAATTATATAAATTGAACTAAATTTATTATAAAAATCAAAAAAAAAAGCCGATTTAACACAAAAAAATCAATTTACTTAAATAAAATAAATCTGGTTGTTTTGATTTTCTTAAAATAAATCAGATTTTTATGCAACCCTTCATGGAATATAACAGTATAGTTGAAGTTAATAACTATTTTCATGAAACAAATTTACTTTAGCCTTATATCATGAATTTTTCATTTCATTATAAAAGTATTTGAAATTTATTGAACTATATTTTATTTTCACATAAACATTACATGCGTTTGCCTCAACTACATACCGTTCTATACCTTTACAGTTATTGTACCAATTTCGGTGCTCGATTCGCCATACCCGCCATATCGGCAACATGGAAATAGATAATGTTTTGTTTTCAGTGTGTTAAAAAAACGTTCATCAACACCTAGAAATGCTTCTGGTTGTGGGACTGTGGCCCATATTGTAATCCCTATTGCACATAGTTTTTTATTAATAAAATTAATTAAGTTGTTCAAATGCGCTAACTCTTGTGATTTCTAGTTATTTTATTTCAACGCTATAAAACTATCACTAAAAACTGAACGATCTCTTTTTAACAATCAATTGGATATTTCCATCAATGCAAAATTCTATCCTAAGTTTGTGTGCTATAATCAAATGAACTTTTGTAATCAAGGTATGTATTGGCGCATATTTATATATTTAAGCATTTAGTCCTTAAATAATTGGCATTCTTTTAAACAAAACTTAGGTTGAGATTTTTAAATAAAATGTTTGGCTTAGCCATGTAGTAACAGCCATTACTCATAAGTCTTAAGTCATAACTCATTTGTATCCTTTTGCCATAATATGTAAGAAAATATAAGTTTGAAGTGTAAACTCTTAAACCATAATTTGAATTTTAGTTCGAATGAAAATCTGAAGATGAGATTTTTTAAAATAACTTTTTATTTTATCAAAAACCTTCCGCTTAATATTTCTTTAGAATTGTTAAAGCTACACTACAAACTACAGACGGTTCTGGTTAATGCATGTAAAGGTTAATATATTTAAATCTAAGTAATTAATCTCTACAAACATAAACGAACAAACGATCAATTACTCGTGACGGCAACCGTCTAAACATTGATCGATGAAATGTAAATCACTAAATAACTAAATAATTAATTTGTTCGAAAAACGAACCAAATATCGAAAATCGATTTTGCAGTTCAATGGACATCTTTTCCATTTTTGGTTGACGGTAAAAATATGATTAATTCCTCACTTATATTTCGGGTTTTCTCGAAGCAATACATTATACATATATGAATATAACACAGGGTAAAGTTATAACTAATTAAAAGTTAGTAATTATAATGATTAACTAATTATATCATCGTCTAAATAAATTTAAATCTATATCAATACTTATAATATTATTGTCGAAATAATTGTGATTTCTATACAACATTAATAGTTTATCAAAGTGAACAATTTATTTAGTGAGATAACTACATGAAATGACTACTTTAATCCAAAAAATCGACGACTGCAATAACTAAAATTTTAGTGTCTTACGCCAGAACATAATGGGCTGTATGCTATTTGTTTTTGACTTGACCTATTATATTAGGAAAAAGAAAGTTGGAAGACCCAGGTTCTAGTCAGGGAAAAATAAGCGAAACTTTCACATTTCATAAACACACAGGATTTCTTATATTAACGATACTTAATTAAGCAATATGGTTCATAAAATAAAAAACACTAACTACTAGGGTTTCTCAAACGGGATCCCGGGGGTAAATTTTCATCCCGTTTCATCCCGGGATCCCGGGTATCCCGCTAGTTTTTATTAACATTTTTTTGTACTTTTTTCAAAGATATTAAAAGTTTTCTCACTCGAAAATCGAGTAGTTTTTAATTCTTTTCCCTCTGTAGTAATTAATTTCGTTCAAAATTAGGAAAATGTTTTTTTGACACATATGGCATCATGGTTTTTTTGTATGGTTTTTTTGACACACATAAACACAACTTCCAATTAAAACCAATCAAACCAATCAATAGGTAAATTTTTCTGAGAAATCTACCAAAAACTTGCGCTTCATTTCTCTTAATTAATGTTTAATGGTTCTCTTGGACGGATGGTTCAATGGATGGCTTAATGGACGTTTCGTCACGAAAATTCGGACAAAATTGAGTGATGGAGTGAGCCATTGACAACCTAGTTTTTTGGAAAATTGTTTAAAAATTAGTATTATGAATTTATTTTTGTTTTGTTTTTATGTATTCTTTTTTATTTAGTTTTTATTTTATTTAGTTTTTCTAATTAAAAATAATGGAAATTTAAAAATCAATAGCGCATTTTTTGTGCTGTTTTAATTTTACAAATTTTTCTACCACCCAATTAGAAAAATCTAGCTTTTTAGCGTTTCCCGGGATTTCCCGGGAATCTGATATTTTTTGTCCCGGCTTCCCGGGATTTGAATTTCTACGGGAAATGAGAAACCCTACTAACTACCCATCAGATTGGATACAGTTAAAAGATACTTGGTTCTCGACGTGATGCATATGACGTCACGAAAAAATACTAAAGACGCCATTTTCACATAATTTCTTTTGATGAAACTATGAAAACTACAACAAACAGTCTAGCTTTCTCATAATACCAGTGCCAAGTGTTTGTGAATACCACTTTACCATGTCTGTTAAAAAAAAATTTTTTAATGATTAGCTCTGTGATATTAACTTTCTGCGTATAACATAAATTTGTAAGTATTAAGCAAAACCATTTTAATGATAAAAATAAAACTATATGATAGCATAACATTTTCGATCATATAACAATATCATAAAAGGCTTATAAATTCGTATAATCAACAAAAAAATCCTACTATCACTCATCTTTTGATATTATATTCAACATTTTTATTAAAGTATAATTCTAACTATTATCATCACTATGATAATAGTTTTATGTTTGTTTTATTACGAAATATTTTCTAATTAATTTTATTTTGTAAATTTGATGATAATTTTGATAAGACCCTCAAAAAACAAGAGCAACAACAAAACCTTAATTTGTTTAGCTGATTGTGAAAGGTACAAAAAAAATTGTAATTAAATAATGAAAATAGTTTTTTGTGTAGTTTTACTAAATAAATAAAATCTAAATAAATAAACCATGAATTTCAAGGTTAACATTTGTTTTAATTAAATTAATTAAAGTTTTGTTTTTGGATATCACATAATATAAAAAAATTGTTTGTCTTCGATTAGAATTGATAATGAGAAACGTTTTTGTGTTGGAAAGGAAAATGAAACCGCGATGTGCTTTATTAAAAAAGTAGTTTTATTGTTATCAAATAAAAGGTTAGTGATTTATTGATTACAAAAAATTATTTGATAATAGTTTATTTATGGTATACTAGCTATATGCCGATTTAAGCATATCAATTTATTACCAAAGACGACATGAAATAATCGCAGCGTATATGAGAATAATATATATGAATAAATAAAATAACAGCTGAAGGCGACGGAGCCTTAGATAAGGGAAAGGCTTGACATTAGATATTTTTAGAGTAATATATTTTTAATTTATCACAAAACAAATTGTTCTTTTACCATACAAATGGAATATTGCCTTACATGAATAAACCTAACTTTAGCAATATATGTTTAGAAAAAACTTTGTATGACGTAATGTAAAGAAAAACTAAGCAACTAATGGAGTAAACGAACAATTATGTAAAACGGAAATTAAAGAATGTGTAAATGGTTTGTAAACGATTTTAAGTAAATGTTGAAAGGATTATTTAAATGTTGCTATGATAACAGATACAATTGTAAATAGTTTATAGACAAGCCCAACGAATCCGCTTAAATTTAACAAAAGAGATGTATATATATATATATATATATATATATATATATATATATATATATATATATATATATATATATATATATATATATATATATATATATATATATATATATACATAACATAAATTTGAAACAATAGTGAATAGAGTATATTCAGCAAAATCTTCATTCAAATTAGTCTGCCATTCTTATAATTTTTTGTATGAAATTTTATTTTACTGTTATAAATTTTCATACAATAATAGAAGAATAACAGAAATTTTCGATAGAAGATTTTACTGAATAAACCCCAATAATTTTGTATCAACGCTCGATTTTAGTTTTACAACTTAAAAGAACATTGCCATCTGATAATTTAAATATAAAATTATATGAGATGATTGACAAAAAAAATAATTAAACTTTACCGTCACGATAAAGCTTTTATTCAATATAAGATTCAATTTAACTATAGCTACCATTAAAGAATTTTTATTGGTAATAAATTAAAGAACTCCTACAGTTTATAAGTTTCATGAAATACGAATGCTAAAATAATATTACAAATTTCGTTTTTTTCATTACCACGTTTATTGCAATTTCTTTTAATGATTGTATGTAGATCACTGTAAAGTGTAAATTGATAATAATTTCATGCAACAAATATTTATGTAATATATTTGTTTAAATATAACGATCTATACTGGGTTACCACTTACCTATCTGTCAAGTTTAATTAAATATCCAGTTTTGTTTTCAAAGAAACTAGAAATTAGAGAATAATTATCCAAAAATTATACGCTTAAATTAAATCCTTTATCCCACACAATTATCCACCTAATTTTCTTTTTGCACAATAAATTCTATTTCACTATTTTCTTGTATATAAAATTATATAAACTTTTTTGTATTATGTGACAGCACTAACTTTCTTTTTTCTCCTTTCTTTTAAAAATTTTAATATTTACACAAAAAAAACTATTTATTAAATTAACTAAAGCAAATTAAATAATAATAAACTTTTATTCCTTTCTTTTTTGTTCTCATCGGTTGTTAATTAAATTAATAAAATCTAATAACGGTTTCACATATATTTTACAAACTTTCATTCTGGTAACACTTAAATAATTCAAATCATCACATTTATATGAAAATACAGTGATATCCATTTTCCTAAACTTAAAATTGATATTGATAGTTCATTAGTTTTCACTTTAAAAACAATAAAATTAAACTTCTAAAAACCGCGAAAGTGATTTTTCGTACCTTTTTTCTTTATATTTTTACGTTAAGTTGAGAATTGAAAACTTGTAAATTTTCAGTTTATTTTCTTATTTTTCATTTAAGTTTCGTAATATTACAGAAAAAAAATTGAAAAATAAAATAACACAGAATATTGCCAACAAAACTATTTATTTATTGTTGTTGTTGGTTGAAATTACAACATCAAAAACTTAAAAAAAAAATCGAAAGTAAAAGTTTTTTTTATGAAAACCAAACACACAAATGTTATTTATATACAGGCTGTATATACTTCATTTTTTGAAAGGGAAAATTTTATAATATATTGAAAATAATTATTTCATTTTGAAATAAGTTCACTTATATACACAAATTTAATTATCCTTTCACATTTTAAACTCCTTTTAAGTTGAAAATTTAACAGCAAAAAAACATGAAATTTTAAATTTCACTATATTGTTGTTACTTCACAAAACCTCTTACACTATTTCTGTATAGAAAAAATTAGAGTAATTCTTCTTAAATCTGCAACTGACACTTTTTTCGAATGTTCACAAAAGTTTATAAAAATTCACTGTACTTTGTTTTTGAAATTTTTATCACAGACTTTCATAGAAATTAAAGGCAACAAGAAAATAAGAAAAACAATCATAAGAAAAATACAAATATTGTTTTTCCGAATTTAAGGCTCACACACAAAAAAAATTGTTTTTACTTTTTTTGTAGGATCCGAGACAGAAAACCGCCGATGATAACTAAACGGCTGTCTACTCGCAACTGTTTCTTCCCTCTTCTATGGAAAGAGGTAGGAGTTTTTAATTTTTTCTTTTCTTAAATAAATTGTATAGTTTTTTTATAATTTTATTACAACTTCAAACTTTAAAATGTAATAAATAAAACAAAAAAGAAAAAAAGAATGTTGGAAAGGAATACACAAAACAAACACTAAAATAAAAGTAGTAAAATCATAAACTTAAAATGATAAAGATGGAATGAGTTGTTTTCTTTTAGTTTAGCGAATAAAAAACAAAAAAAAGAAGAAAAATCTCTCTCTCTTCCACCACTCATTCATATTTATTTTATAGTTTTTGCATTTTTTTTTATTTTGAAATATATTTTCACTCTCACTCTCCGCTACATTTATTTATTTATTTTTTATTTAGCTAGTTAATTTTGTTCAAAACTATTTTAGTAATTTGTCAGAGCTAGCGAACTATTATGATTTTAATGTAGCAAGTTTATTGATAACTATGGGCAAGTTTCGATTGGCAAGCTGAACATTTCAACTGTGCAATTATTTCGTCTCGAAAATAAAGTCATTGATAAATATCGTCAGATAAGCTATAAGCTTTATTGTATATTTTTTAGTTTGATTCTCCATTAAGAAGTGTATTCTATCAAAAAGTGTCCATCAACATGTTTTAGCAATTTAATTAAAGTTTGAGTTTTTTTTCAATCTATCAACTATGTATATTGGCTGGCTTTCAGTTTGAAAATCTGGGTGTTGAGAACCTTCAAAGTTTTGCTTAATAGTACTTTGATCAGAACTTGACTCGAATTCTCCAACTCGAAGTCTCGTTGATTAAGCATTAAACTACACAACCACCAAGCAAAACTCTAAGCACACCTTATAAAGGTTAATAATTAAGCATAATCTCTAACACTTTGATAAAAAAGCTCACTAAATAAAACTTAAAAATAAGTAGATGTAATTGAAATGCAAATAAGTAAGTCTATTTTAAAAGAATTTTTATTTTATCTTTTTGAATGTAACGATAAACTCGGGTTAAATAATCAAGTCAATAGTTTAGGAAATATATAATATATTAAATATGAGTTGATGAGTGATGATCAAACTGTATTATGAATAACGAAGAAGATGAGATAAAATGCAGCTATTGCTGGCAACAAATCAATTCACTATAGATGTAAAACGTGATCTACGCAGGTGAAAAAGTCGAAATTTGAACTTGACCATTTTTGATTTTGCTGAAACTTGGCATATAAGAAGTATGGACAAAATAAAAATACCACTTATTTTAAAATTTTTTTAAAGTGCATAGTTTGAGCATAAGAGGCACCCCAACCCCAACATGCATGAAAAATGAAAATTCTGCCAATCCGATGTAACTTTGAAATTAAATTGCACAAGAACAGCTATACCGATAACTTTTAAAGATGGCGCTAGGGTCAAAGATCAATTGGAATTTAATTAATTTTTTTTCTGAAAATAGTTCTATCTTTACTCTAAAATATATCAAATTTACAAAGAGGCTAAAATTCTAGTTCTTGAGATATTTAATTTTAAAGATTTTTAGTACGGCTGAAATTCGAATTTTTCATCATTTTTTCAAACAACTTCCATTAACAAAAAATTTTAAAATCAATTAAATTTTAACTTTTTTTATTTTTTAAATATAGCTCTAACCTTCCTTTAAAATATATCAAATTAACAAAGAGGCGTTAATTCGTGTTCTTCAGATATTTAATTTTAAAGATTTTTAGTCCGATTAAAATTCTAATTGTTCATTATTTTCTCGAACTTCAGTGGTTAAAATTTTTTGATGATAAAAATTGTTCGAAAAAATAATGAACAATTAAAATTTTAGAATGACTAAAAATCTTTAAAATTAAATATCTCAAGAACACGAATTAATGCCTCTTTGTAAATTTGAAATATTTTAAAGGAAGGTTAGAACTATATTTAAAAATAAAAAAAGTTAAAATTTAATTGATTTTAAAATTTTTTGTCAATGGAAGTTGTTTGAAAAAATGAAGAAAAATTCGAATTTCAGTCGTACTAAAAATCTTTAAAATTAAATATCTCAAGAACTAGAATTAAAATTCTTTCTTTCATTCTTTGTCAATTTGATATATTTTAGAGTATGGATAGAACTATTTTCAGAAAAAAATTAATTAAATTCCAATTGATCTTTGACCCTAGCGCCATCTTTAAAAAAGTTTTTTTAATATTTTTATTTAAAAATTAATTATAAAAACAATAACTTAATTTTTTTTCAAACGACTAATTAATCATCTATCAAACAAAAAAAGTTTGATGAAATCGGTATAGCCGTTCTTGAGCAATTTAATTTCAAAGTTACATCGGATTGGCAGAATTTTCATTTTTCATGCATGTTGGGGTGCCCCCTATGCTCAAACTATGCACTTTAAAAATATTTTAAAATAAGTAGTATTTTTTATTTTGTCCATACTACTTATATGCCAAGTTTCAGGAAAATCAAAAATGGTCAAGTTTTCACAACTCTGTCTAGAACACGTTTTTCATCTATATAAATTCATAAGTTTGAAGACAAGTATTAGATTAGATTAGAAGGGGTTTGACAGGTTGCACGAGGCAGAGCTTGTCCTGGCACGCAGACTCTGTTGTCCATAGCACCGTGTCCGAGTTTGGTCTCATAACAACTATTCCACAAACCTTTCCGTAAGCTTAATGAAATCCAAAATCAACTGTATTGGCGACAGTTTGATTGTGCCCGCCTCTACAGTTTCTGAGCCAAAAATCCTAGCTCTAACCCTAGAAAAGGCTGGGCATACACACAAAAAGTGCTCCGAGTCCTCTTCCTCTTCAAGACAACACCCACACACCGGACACTCAATTAGTCCCATGGTAAAAAGGTGTTTATTTAGATGTCCATGTCCTGTAAGGACACCGACAATAGTGCTAAGAGTTTTCCTCTTCAGACTTAAAAGAAGATTGACACTTTTTTCTGAAATGCTAATAAACATCTTACTTTGCCTGCTTGTTGATGACGTATTCCACAAGGCCTTCATCTTGAGGTCAGCATCAACCTTTAATAGTGACAACGCAAACGTTTTGGATAACCCTAAGGCGGGTTCTGGACCTGAATACTTCATGCCCACTCCAGCTCTTGCAAGTTCGTCTGCTTTCATGTTGCCCGGAATGCCACTAAGACCTGGAACCCAGCGCAGTGTGATGTTATTGTATTATGCGCTATCCTACAAAGATTTTTCCTGCACTCGTTGAAGAGTTTGGAAGTAGTCTCCGGGTTAACCAGTGCCCTGATAGCTGTTTGGCTATCCGAACAGATGCAGATCCTCTTCCCTTGCAGACACAGATGTGTTATTTCATGCGTGCATGCATTGATAGCATACACCTCCGCTTGAAGAACTGTGCAAAACCGCCCAAGCGGAAATTTATTGCCAATTTTAAAATTATTTCCTTCAAGGTACACGCCAGCTCCTGCACTTCCATTCAACAGTGAGCCATCCGTATAGAAAACATAAGTCTCGCTGGAGGGCCATTCGGACCAAGATACTTCACATTCCTCTCTAGAAGAGATGACAGGTTCGGCGGGCTTCTCAAAGTTATATACTTTGGTCATGACGTTACTATGCATATCTATTTCCGGGCAGTCAGTCCGTAGTCTATCAAGTATGTGACCATGACCGCATGTTTTCCCTCTGTTTACCCGCGTCCCAAGACAAGTATTAAATTGGTTATGGAATTTGACTGCAGAAATTTTTATATCTGCATTATGGTAGTCGCTATTCTGGTTCAGAAAAAGAATTTTAAAAAATGAATTTACATAACAGTTTTATTTATTACTAAATAGCGGTTCTATTCATAGCTTAACAGTAAAATGCTGGATTATCACGTAGCGATAGCGAGCATCATTAACCAAAGTGCTGAATTAATTTTCTCCAATCTCAGCAGTAATCGCCAGTGGCGTAGCTAGCATGGGTGGCACCCGGGGCGGATATTGTGGTGTCACCCCAAAAATAAAAACTGTCAATAATAATAAAAAGCCGATAAACGGAATTTATAACTTTTTTTTATTAATCCAAATGAGCATTAAAAAAAAAAAAAGTAATTTTTAATTAATTTTAATTTGCTGAAACTCCTCTCACACGAAGCCACTAATACGCAAATGGTCATAAATAACTTTAGTGCAACCGTAAGATTCGTAAGAAATTCTGAAAAATCCCATTCTACGATGAATTTCAAAAAGTCTAGGTATACCCAGTTAGAAACTGTAACATTGGCCGCTTTTAAATGCCTCCTCCCTTGGTATCTCTATGAGGAGTTCTGTTGCCGATACCTCATCATAAAAACTGGTAAATTTTGATACAGATAATTTCAACTCTTCACTGTTCGCCAAAAGCTAAGTGTTTGTCTGCACAACCTCGAACAATGAAGCTAAATCTTGAACTGACTTAAGTCTAGTTCGGAGTTCAACACTCAATCGGTCAAGACATTCCAACATGTCCTTTTCAAGTTGAGCTCTCAGTGTCAGTCCAACATCAGGGGCAAACTCACCAGCCATTTTTACGGGTTTACGACGAATTCGGCTTTCCATTGGAATGTCATAGTCCTCCGATTTTTTCGCAGCAAGAATTATTGCCTCTTCTACACTGTGACTTCGTTACGAATTGACTCTATTTTTGTAACTAATTGATCAATATTCAAGCCCTTGCTCTACAATCCAATCTGAGCACAGATATTATTTTCCTTAGAATATCATTCCAAAACAAAAGATAGCAAAGAAACGTAAAATCACATGCTGCATGGATAAGATTCTGTGCAGCGCCTCTCGTGTCTACATTTTCTTGTTGATCACTTAACTTCTCAATTGCAGCCACAATCCCATCAAAATTTTCTTTGACTGCAGCATAATGAGCACTCCAATGCGTTGTTAAGAGTCTTTTAACAGTTGCTTTGTTGTGTTTAACAAGCACTTCCCAGCGGGTAGTCGAAGCAGAAAAACATGTAAAAATGGCTTCTACTCTTCCGAAAAACGTTACACAAGCTACATTTTGTGCAAATGAGTGTTGGCCACATAAATTAATGATCTATGCAGCCGACAAAAATTGCTTTGTTATTTTTTGCTTTAATAATAGCTTGTACTCCTCCATTTATACTACTCATAACTGCTGCATTATCATAAACTTGGGAACGACAATTCATAACATCTATACCGTCATTTTCAAAATTTTTACACTGAAAAACATGTCCTATTTCCAATTGTAATGCAGTTGTCTCAACCTCACCGTGCGGGCAGATATGGCGAATCGAACTACGAGATTGATTCAACAACTGTACAATTATAAGCCGACAATCACTTGAAATATTTATGTGAAAATGAAATATAGTTCAATTAATCTCAAATACTTAAATTTTGAAATGAAAAATTCATGATATAAGGCCAAAGAAATATGTTTTCATGGAGATAGTTATTAACTTTATTCAACTACTGTTATATTGTATATAACACTTCATATTTAAAATAAATCTCATTCTGTTGTCAGGACAATGTTACTGAGTACTAAGTAGTTGTCCCAATCACGGTGAAATGGTTTGTAAATACCTTTTCTTTGCATGAATAATAAACTGCCAACTTCGAGATGAGGTTGTCATTACCAATTTTTTTTTTCAGTGTAAGAATTTCATCGCTTAAATCAGCGGCTTTTTTCCATGTAAAGGAAAAAATCCAAGGAATGCCTCCCTGATTTCCTCTTTTCTACCATCAATTTTCACATAACGAATCAGTTATAACATTTGATCCATATGTGGAATGTCAGGTGTGCTATCAAACATAATTCCAAAATATTTAACCGATTTAATTTCGTTGACAAGCTACGGGGTTCGCTAAAATCTACGGGGTTCGCTAAATATTTATGAACTCATTTTGTATATCTGGTGACAAATTGACAAATATGATACTTTTGGTGATTTACCATGCTCCAAATTCAAAATGTTTCTTTTAACACTACATCATACTTTGACAATAGATTGACTAGTCCTAAAAAATTCCCTTTATTTGAAGAACTTTGTCCTTCATTATGTCAACGAAATGCTAGGTTTTGTTTAGATAAAAACAAAGTTATATCCAATAATCTGGGTAAAAGATGTTTCCCCTTCTGTTTTTCATTATATATTAACTGCAAGGATGCGTCTCCTATCGTTTTATGAAATTTTAACCTCATTTCCAAAGTTTTCCACTTTTCAAAATTCTCCAGATGTTCATTTGAAGTTTCATGGTTGGTTACTTTGAGATTTAATTTCAACCACTTCTGAAATCCAGTCGTAGATTTTGTATTATTACTATTCGTGACAGCTAATATACGATAGCAGAAGCAGTACAGGTTATTATTTAAAGGACAATAAACCATCCATGACCGCAGACTTTTTTCACCACAAGACATCACTTTATAAAACCATTCTTTATGAAAGATGGCGAACATCACCTTTTATATCCAACCCGTCTCTAGATACAGTAGCAAACGACCCTTCTCTATTTTGAAAATGTTCACTTCCTTTTTTTATGATTTCAATGCGACCATTATCAGAGACGAGTATATTCCAATGTGATACATCTCTTAAGTCCTGTAGTGGTTCACCCATGCAAATACTGTCTTCGATAGTAGAAGCATTAGCAGCATTATCACTGTCATTTTCATTATTTCTTTCTAATTCATCTTCATCATAGGTTATCATTATTAATTCCGTATTGTCGCTGTTACTTTCCGAAGATGAGCCAATATTCTCTGAAACATTCGTTGCATCAACGTGAGAATCAGTTTCTTTTGATGTACCTTGGATATCATCGGGTTTTGTAACATATTTATAGATTTGGTCTTTCTCTGCTGGAACCAACTTTTTCTTTAAGAAGTATGAACTCCTCGTGGCATATTTATTTTTTGGGATATTTGCTAAACGAAATCTAAAAAAATATTTTGAATTATAGAATAAAAATCAGCAAAGCATTAATTCTAAATATATTTGTAGGATACATATATGTCTAGTTCATAATAAGTACACTGTGTTAATGACTAAATACACCGCCAAGAAATTTAATTTATTTATTTTTCCTTGTAACAACTTATATTAAATAATATTTGATAAAATGGAATATTCACATCATATGCCTAATATTATAAGGAACTATTTAAAAAACTATAAGTATAAAATCCTAAAAAATATTTTATATAAAGAATTGAAACTAAAATTAAATATCCAATTAGAATCATGCTCAATAATTTACAAAATTAAATGTGATTTTTGTGAAAAATTTTACATCGGGAAAACCGGAAAATGTTTTAAAGACTGATTTAAGGAATACTTTCCTAAGAAGAAAAATAAACAAAATTTAAAGTCTATTTTTGCAAAAGATTTACATAGTTAATAACAATAGCTACACCACTTTTAACAAAAATTTTAAGGCTTTACATTTATGTAGCCAAGGATCTCTAAAAGAATCACTTGATGAGTTTGAAATTTACAAGGGATTTAAAACCCAACAAAATGTAATTTTAAATGATAAACTTTCATTCAATTCAAATATATAAATATATAAAACTGAAAAGAAACAGTATGAGTGTGTATCTACCTATAAAAATTTGCAAAACTGCAGTAATTGCACAACTGCCATTTTATTCCACAGTAATTATTTTTGTGTCCATTGAAAAACGATCTATTTCAATTTATTCCTTGAATTTCAAGATAATGAAAAAATAGTAGTTTAATCAATGAGTGTATAATGAAGAACCCGACTAGAAATTAGATCAGTATAGGGTCCGATCCGGATCAGGATTGCCTGAAGACTGATCAGGGATGAATCAGGCCTCCTGATCCGGACATGATGAAAAATCGTCACGCCATATAGGATCCGTACAGGATCCGTTTAAATGATCCATGCCGTATACATTTCAAAGATCCATTCCGGATCCATTTCAAAGATCCATTCCGGATCCATTTCAAAGATCTATTCCGGATCTATCTTAAAGATCCATGCCGGATCCATTCAACAGTTTCATGTCCGGTCTGGTCAAGAGATCCATACCAGATCCGTTCAAAGGTTTAGAATTAATTTTGTTCTTAAATATTAATTTGACATTAAATAAATGAAAAAAATAATACCATTTTTCCTTAATTTTGTTCATAATTTCAAGTACACTTCAAATGCTTATAAATTTAAATTAGTAAGTTTGTTAATTATTTCTTATTTTTATTTTATTTAGTCCAAGTTTTGGCATTATTGATGATTTTTCCAATGGTATCATAAAACTCTTTGTCACATACACTGAAAAAAAAATTGAAGTTCATGACAACCTCATCTCAAAGTTGGCAGTTGATTATTCATGCAAAGAAAAATTATTTGCAAACAATTTCACTGTGATTGGGACAACTACACGATAAAATTTTCCTAACAACAGAATGAGGTTTATTTAAAATATAATCCAATATAACAGTAGTTGAATAAAGATAATAACTATTTCCCCGAAAAAAATTTTCTTTGGCCTTATATCATGAATATTTCATTTTAAAGTTTAAGTATTTGAGATTAATTGAACTATATTTCATTTTCACATAAATATTTCGTGTGATTGTCTCAACTTCATCGATTTATAATTGTAGAGTTGTTGAAGCAATTTCGTAGTTTGATTCGCCATATGTGACCGCACGGTGAGGTTGAGACAATTGCATTTCGATTGGAAATAGGACATGTTTTTTTCAGTGTAGGCTCTTATGAAGGTATGGATCCAAGTTTGGATTCGAAAACTAACTTCACCCATACCTGCTTTAGATCACTTGTCATATTTCAAATAGAATAATTTTTGATCAACATAATAAGTATTTCACCAATTACTGCTAACAAAAAACATTTGGAAATTCTTGAGTAAAGAGGAGATGCAAGATAAAAATTTAAATTATATGCTTTAAGGTTAATAAGCAAGATCCCTCACAACTGTAAGTTTGACAATGCTGTTTTCGATTCTACAATAAATTTGTACTTATAAGTACAAAATATTAAACAATTAAATAGATTCAGTCTACAGTTAATTATTACAGTTAAGTATATTATAATTAACTTTTTAAAAAGTTATTAAAAATTCGTGAAGAATGAGAAAATTTTTTGCACAAAAAAATTTTAAGTTAAGTACCCGAGCAGAAATTTGTCAGAGCTCAAGTAAGGCCCTGATCAGGTTTGCCCTAACCTGGATTAGGCATTGGTAGGACAGCCTGATTGGGCCCTGATCATGAGTGTAACGCTTTTGCCCTATCAGGTCCTGATTGGGGTTACCGGATCAGACCCTGATTGGGATAATCGGATCAGGCCCTGATTGGGATATCCGGACGAGACCCTGTTATATATTTATATACTATATACATAAATTAATCAAATTAAAATAAAAAAATTACAATGGAAAAAATTAAAACATACATACCACCTTAATGACTATTATTATAGTCTTTCAGCCGAGAAGCTATAACTAAAACATACATGAAACGATTTTAACTATATATTTCTAAAATGGATAATACTCTAGTGAGTTTTAACCAAGTGAAATTTCAGCTAGGGGTCAAATACGAGAAACCTGATCGTGGCCGGATGTATTCAAATAAGGTTAACCCTAAAAGGGTATTCTAAATCAGGCCCTAAACAGGCCCACATCAGCTTGCTCTAATAGAGATGGCCCTTGTAGGACTGACCAGGCCCAGATCACGACCTGACTGTATTCAGGTTTTCCCTAACTAATTTCTGCTCGGGTAAATGTACTATTATGACGTCGATAATATAATCAAAATAATAATTCAGTTATACCATTAATAACGAATTTATTATTTAATGAGCAATATATTATATACAGAATGGATCAGGTAAAAAACTAAATTTTGTATTATTATCCAGTTCAGGACATCGGATATGATGAGTTTTTTCGATCAGAAACTGATCGTATCACTGGATCAACGGATAAAGTACTGCACGCTGATCAGTAACTGATCAGATAGCCGGATCAACGGATAAAGTACTGCACGCTGATCAGTAACTGATCAAATAGCCGGATCAAGGGAAACGGTACTGTACGCTGATCAGGAACTGATCAGATAACCGGATCAAGGGAAACGGTACTGTACGCTGATCAGGAACTGATCAGATGGCCGTATTACGGAAAATCTGATCCGGATCTGATCATAATCCGGGTTCCCTGAACTAATTTCCAGTCGGGAAGTTTATTCTCAAGCAAAAGTTTAAAATTTGAGCGAGGCACGAGCGAGAATTTTAATTTGCGAGAGAATAAACTTCATTAAACACGAATCGATTACAATATTTTATTCTCTGACAAAAAATTGTGTATTATAAAAAATAAAAAAATTTTCTTCAATAAGAATAATAAATTTTTATATGGGAGAAATTGTGAATAGTTAAACTCAAATAACTGGATGAATAATTGGAATTTTTCAATTCTAAAACCAGTTTTGGAATCCTCTAATTAAACCTTACATGTTTTAATCAGAAAAAATTTTACGTGTTTCGTGGCGGTATCGAACCCCATTCATCAGTAACACAAATTCGATACCTTGTGTTATACACGTTTTATCAACTGAGCCATTCAATTGACATGTTTTTTGTGGAAAATTTTAGTTAGTGAATTGAAACGTCATCAACAATTACAATGAAGTTAACAATTTCACAAAGATTGCCGACCTAACGACATGATATATTCAATTAATTATTTCTAATTAATTATCTATCTAATTTTTATAGAGTTATTTCGATTAATTCTCAAGACGCTACTATTTCATTAAGTATGGTAAGTTAATGATATCCATTATTTTACGTACACATTCTCAATGTGGTAGAATCATTACAATTAGTTGTTATTCAACTAATCTGAAAATCAATTTTAATATGATCTAGGTTGATCGGGGGGTTAATTTTTATATGGGAGAAATTGTGAATAGTTAAACTCAAATAACTGGATGAATAATTGGAATTTTTCAATTCTAAAACCAGTTTTGGAATCCTCTAATTAAACCTTACATGTTTTAATCAGAAAAAATTTTACGTGTTTCGTGGCGGTATCGAACCCCATTCATCAGTAACACAAATTCGATACCTTGTGTTATACACGTTTTATCAACTGAGCCATTCAATTGACATGTTTTTTGTGGAAATTTTTAGTTAGTGAATTGAAACGTCATCAACAATTACAATGAAGTTAACAATTTCACAAAGATTGCCAACCTAACGACATGATATATTCAATTAATTATTAATCGAAATAACTCTATAAAAATTAGATAGATAATTAATTAGAAATAATTAATTGAATATATCATGTCGTTAGGTCGGCAATCTTTGTGAAATTGTTAACTTCATTGTAATTGTTGATGACGTTTCAATTCACTAACTAAAAATTTCCACAAAAAACATGTCAATTGAATGGCTCAGTTGATAAAACGTGTATAACACAAGGTATCGAATTTGTGTTACTGATGAATGGGGTTCGATACCGCCACGAAACACGTAAAATTTTTTCTGATTTAAACATGTAAGGTTTAATTAGAGGATTCCAAAACTGGTTTTAGAATTGAAAAATTCCAATTATTCATCCAGTTATTTGAGTTTAACTATTCACAATTTCTCCCATATAAAAATTAACCCCCCGATCAACCTAGATCATATTAAAATTGATTTTCAGATTAGTTGAATAACAACTAATTGTAATGATTCTACCACATTGAGAATGTGTACGTAAAATAATGGATATCATTAACTTACCATACTTAATGAAATAGTAGCGTCTTGAGAATTAATCGAAATAACTTTATAAGAATAATAAATCTTTATTGTTTTAATTGATAAATCAAATTTCTTATTAAAAAAAACAGATGATAAAAAAAACCCATCATATACAATCAACCAAGTTCAACTAATCGAAATAAGAAAATTTAATTTAAAATTTGATTTTTGAACAAAACTTATCAAAGCAATTGTGATTATAATTTGAAAATAATTTTAATGAAATCAAAACAATTTGACCAATTGGAATCATACCAATTGAATAATGATAATTTTTTTATAGGAAAATTTTCATTAGACAATAGGTTAAGTTCATTAGGCTATAGGTTAGAATACAATACAATAATACATACTATTATTATCGAAAAAACATACAAATAAAGCTGATATAATTAAATGGAAGAGAATAAAAATTATTTTGAGATCATTTACAAATACGGTGATTCGATTTTTTATTAGTTTCCTTAGGTGTTTGCAATTAATTTGTTTGAAATGTAAAACATATATTAGTAGTAAAGTTAAGCTAATATTTTAGAAATAATTTTGGAATAGAGACATTGTAACCCAAGGGTGCCACCCTATCGACAAAGGGTGCCACATTATCGACTTAAACCACTTTTCCTATACATTATTCAGCATATGTGTTTTCAGACCTGGTCGTTAAAGAATCATTCTGGCATACTAAATAATATACCGTAAAAAAAAGTCAATATAGTATTTATATAGGAATATTCAAAGCTATTGAGTAATTGTGGTGATGGTATTCAATGCTCAACATGTTGATTCGATTAATATTGTTAAAATTATATTTCACGTAATAACCCAAAAATTTCAAAAAGTAGAATAGATTCTTTTTGAACCAATAACACATTTATAGGACACATTTATAAGTTACGAAAATTTATAAATTAAAATTATATATGGATAACCTGGTTAAACTGGTTTCTAAGTGATTTACCGTTGAAAACATTGTGATGGTTTGTTTAAGTTTTTTACGGTCGGGTGTCACTCCAAAACGGGTGACACCCGGGGCGGACCGCCCCCTCCTAGCTACGCCACTGGTAATCGCAAGCATTATTTTGATGTTTTGCATTGAACGGCTAATAGAAGAGAAAACAAAGTCTCTAAAATCATTATAATTGAGAGAGCCTCTGTGAATGTTTTAATTAATCCCTTTACGGTTGATTTGATGAGCTACATGGATAACCCTGAACTGTCAGCTGTTAGACTGTCTTATTTTATTGGCAACATTGTATAAAACCCTGTGGGCATTTTGGTTCACCCACTATAACATGGCATAGTAATCGAGTTATTAAAGCATTAAATGCCCAAGTAGGTTTTGCCAGACATTGACATACGGCCAAGCACTGGTCCATTAATGGTTAACAGTACTTGGCTATTGTTACTGGGCCAATACTAGAACCAATCATCGGCCGATCTATGGTTTACAGAAAATAGCCAGTATATTGTTACCTTTGAATGGCCAAGCACTGGCCCATGAATGGTAAATATTACTTGGCTATTGTTATTGGGTCAGTACTGTAGCCATGAATTTGCCGATCTGTCATTTTTTTTTAAATTTCACTAGAGTATTATCCCTTTTAGAAATACATAGTTTGAAAAATTTCACATATAGTTTAGTTATCGCCTTGTCGGTTGAAAGACTATGGTAATATAGAAAAGGTTGGTATATGTTTTAATTTATTTTCATTTCCATTTTATTTTAATTATTTTGTAAATAATTTATTTAAATTTATGTATAAAAAATATTATTTTATATTTTTTTTAATGGCGGAGTCAGGGCGGAGTTTGCCATTACTCAGCCATTCCTGCAACTGAACCAGTTGTATTGGATAGTTTTGGATTTTTTCCGTCATTTTTATTTTATTTTAAATTAGTTTGTATTTAATTTATTTAAATTTACATATGATAATAATGTATATTTTTTTTAACGGCTTAGTCATGGTTGCCAGTATTTGGCCCAAGAATGGCAACCATTTATTGTCCGAAGTTATCATCCAGTAAAATTATGTTAATGGCCCAGTCGTGGTTGCCAGTACTCGCCCATTGCTGCATTACTGGCTGCCAGTAATGGACCATTACTGGACCAGTTGTACAACCTTGTATGGGTGTAAATGAGTAATTACTTGTTGTGGATACAAGGAATTTACGAAATGTATTAAAGAGTCATATTCAGTTTCTCTTTTCGCCATTTTAATTTATTATTATTTACAATTACAAACTTTTTTTTAAAATTTTAAATTAAAAACAATGATCTAATTTAAAACGGAAAAAGGTTAAATATTTTCTTAATAGTGGTGCTAATTTTTATAAAATGAATTAAAATAATTACGAGAGTAATTTAAATTTATTGTGTTATTTCCAGTGATTTAATAGTAGTGAATATTTTATAATGGACAAGCAATATTTTCTAATGGCATGAACAAATGTTTCGTTCTCTTTTTCATTATTTAAAGTAAGTAATTATTCAACTATACGAAATCGATTTATAAATTTATAACAGCTATAGCGTTATTGGAATGAAAAACCCTAAGACTTGCTATAACTAATACATATTTTATATGTGATAGGATTTCTTGTTTAGTTATCCATTTTTTTAACAAAAACTATAATAAACAAAAAAAAATCTGTGTGCATCAACACCTTAGACGCGTGTTGTTGTGTAACCTTGGTATGGCATTAAAAGGTTTGTATGTGTTGTTGTGACATATATTGTAATGCCCACTACACAACTTTATTAAAAAAACGGGTCTCGTTGTTTTTAATTGTTTGTCAAAAATAGGTCCAACAAAATAATGTTATAATCAGTACTATCAAGATATCAGTACTGTCAGACAATCCCTCATTTTAGTTAAACCATGAGTTGCCATGGTTACCAACTCCAATTTTGTTACTATCGTATCGGTACGCGATTGGTATTTCAGTCGTTTTTCATTAAAATCAAAATTTCCATACACTGAAAAAATTCTTCATCCGCAATGCAATTGTCGTAACCTCGTCATGGTGGCGGATATTTTTTTAATTAGGTTAAGTGTTATAAAAATTACAATATGTTTAACAACAACATATAAATACCTTTTATAACCCAGGGCAAAGCGGTCCATTTGTAACGATGGAGGAACAAAAAAATCACTCTGAATTCTGTCACTATGACAGTGAGTGATCTCAACAGTTTGACTCCCCTAATCAAACCGAAGGCATGATTTAACCGATTTTATCCGAGCACTGCTGGTGACGACATTTATAAAAAACAACGAGATGAGCAACAGTATGACGGTGCTGTAGGGAATCAAGATTTTATGTTAAATCTCGATCACCCACTCGAACTCTGAAATTGTATCAATAGCTAAAGTTATACAGCCAAAGAACGGTGTAGTTGAGACAAACCGCACGTAATGTTTATTTCAAAATAAAATACAGTTCAATTAATTTAAATACTGACCAAGCCAGACCAAGCCGTTATAATGATTTCCCTCATGCTTTCGTGCTTTTGTCTCCAGTCCACAAAAGGGCTCTAAGCCTCTGCCTCGGTTTTCAACCCACCCGCGTACCTTTAATCCACCCGCGTACCTTCCTAATATCGTTACCAGATGGATTCACTGCTCCATTCCGCTTTATTGCACAACTGCGATGTATATTTCCTATCGAAGTTGAACTACTGTATCATTCCGTATTTAGGAAACTCAAACAAGGGATCATTCTTTGGAAGATTTTCTGAATATATAGACTCTATGATCTTTCCTTTACCCATACTTTGCATGCTAAATCTCAGTATGGTTTCCTCCTTTAATTTCTCAGTGGAGTGGAACCAATCCTAACAGAATCTCGATTGACACAGTAGATCATGTGCTCTGAAACGAAATTCTGAAGCCATCATGTTTCCTTGAGAGAGGGAACTGGATGTCCTGGTAAAACGAATCTTTATTTTGTCCCTCTTTTTGGAAATCCGGACCTGCTCATCGCGAGGCTGGACTTTCAGGGAAAAGGTGGTTGTTGGTTTGTCCGGCAACCAGAGGGTTCTAGAGGAGCAGAAAGTATCTGAATCTGAACATTATAGGGCTTGAAATTAAACCGCACCTGAAGCGTGAAGTCATCCTCTCTTTACACTTTTAAAAGTTAGTGCGACAACGGGCCTTTATGCCTTTGATTATTACAGAGGGTAACACTAGCACACAATAAGAACAAAATTTTGCTAAATCAAATTCTAACTAAATTATAAATATAATTAATGTAAGTGACTCACCTATTCCTGCAAGGGTGATTCAACTTCGTCAATATTTCTCAGAGAAAACAGCATTAAAAAAACGCAGTACTTATGGTATTTAATATTTTATTATTTTTTTTTAAATGCTCTCTCACTAATATTGCTATTAATTTTAAAATTTATTTTGAAATGTTAGTGGGCATGTAGGGAAATTTTCTTTGAATAACTTTTTCTGTTTTTCTGTTTTATTTTTTTATTTTTGTCACTAATTTAATTATCAATTTTATTTTTGTTTTTAATGACAAGCAAAAATTAATTCATTAAAATCAAATAACGAAAAATGGCATCAGTATAATCTTTTCACCAAACTTAAATTCTAGTTATAATATTTTTTTATAATGGATTTTGGAATGCCCACTAAAATATGTAGGGAAATTTTCTTTCAATAACTTTTTCTGTTTTATTTTTATTCTTTATATCGATAATTAATATATCAATTTTGTTTTTGCATTTAATGACTAGCAAAAATTAATTCATTAAAATCAAACCACTAAAAATGACATTATTATAATCTTTTCACCAAACTTAAATTCTAGTTATAATATTCTTTTATAATTGATTTTAGAATGCCCACTAAAACATGTTTCCATTTTCTTTAAACAACTATATCAATCACTAATATTAATTCAACTTTATATCAATCACTAATATTAATTCAAACTTCAAATAAAAATCGCAAAAAAAACTAAATTATAGCCGGTAGGAACCACAAAAACGAAACAAAAATACACAAAAAAACAAAACACACAAAACAAAATCGTTTGCTTTTTATAACCGACCACGTCTACTTTTCAATCGAGAGTACCAACCCCAAAAATAAACTCACCAAAGCTTACACCTCGGTGTTATCCGAGCCCTTGTATAATAATGATTACCAAAAAAAAACAAAACAAAATAACAGTGACTCCAGAAATCCACTAAAACTGTGGAAAAAGGTAAGATTTCCCACAATTGATAAAGAGAGTTTATCAAGTTTTAAAGAAATATATAAAAAATACTGAGTTTTAGGTTGTATTCTGAACCAAAACTTATTTGAAACTTATTTGTGAAGACTTACTTATTTAAATCAGTAACCTAAAGAGGTAACTTGTTTGAAGTTTTTTTTTCATAGAAGAATCTAATTTGATTTGACAGTGTCAAATATTTTTATATTTGTTTACTAAATGGTTTTAAGGAATAATACTTTTCTTTCGATCCGTTATAAAATTAATGTAATAATTGAAAATGAAAAAAATAGTTTTGAAAACTCTTTAATTGATCAAATTAAATAAATTGTTTTAATTAAATTTATTTTCAATTTGCATTTATGTTGCTGTCAAAGTAAGTATGGTAAATAATTTAGAATAGCTTTTAAATACTTATTTAAAATGGTGGTGAATAAGTAAGTCTACATAAATAAGTTTCAAATAAGTCGTCGTTTAGAATACAGCCTTAATGTTAATGTGAACAATAAAGAAATTGGAGAATTTTTAGAAAACCGTTTAAATTTAATTTAATTTAATAAAAATGTTTTGCAAGATTGCAAAACTGAAACATGGGAATGGTTGTAATTTAAATTAATGACGTTTTGCATTTTTAGTAAAACTGAAACTTGGTTTTAAGAGATGTCATGAGACATAAAAAATTTGTGGATTCAAATCTGTAATCGGCACCTTGTGACGGAGGAAAGTAAAAGTAAAGAAATGAGCACGAAAAGGTTGCGTTTGCGATCTCCTTCGTCACAACTTTTTGTCCCTGTTATGCAGATACATGCCAGCCTCTGCCACTTTCCCAATTAATTTTTTTCCCAGCATTAAGCTGTGCTCTTTTGTTCCATGCGACCCCTCCGTAAGAGGTGGCTGGGCTCACTAAAGTTACTATCATGGTATAAATCAATCTTAAGATACCTGGGCTGAACTTGTCGATCACCTTTTCCATCGTTTCCAACATGAAAGATGTTAAACTGAAGGGTCTATGAGACATCAGCTGGGTGACATCTTTTTTACCTTCTTTTGGCATAAATATCAGTAGCACCAGACTGCTTCTGAATATGCCCAAGAGATGGAGTAACAGTCACTTCTGTCCCCTCTGGCAGAGAGCTGGGATTATTCCCTCCACACCTGGTGAGTTGTATGGCTGGAACGTGCCTATGGTTCACTTAATACGATCTTTCGTAAACAGTGAGGCATTCACTCTCCAGTTCTCTAGGCTTGCGCTTTTACTAATCTTACTACTCGCTTCTTCTGCACATGCGCTTATGCCTCCTGAGTTTCTAGAAGAAGAGCAGTTGCCCGCTCTTTATCCTCCTTATGCGTTTCATCCAGCCTTCTCAGCGAAGTTTTAATCATGACACCGTCTTTCGCCAAAGCCTTATGGAGCCTAGCCGCTACAGGCACTGCCAAGATATTGTCACAGAAGGTTCTGAAGCTGCACATATTTGCCCCCCTGATTTCTTTATTGTAGGTGGTAAGCAGCTTGCTATACTCTTCATAGATTCCGAACTATTTTGTTCTAGTTAAGAGCCTCCGTATTTCTGTTCTTAATTTTGACAACTCCTTGCTTCACCTAAAATTAGCAATTGAGCAGCTGGCCTCAAACGTCTTGGTGATTGCCAGGTTTACCTCCGCTACAGCTTGTTCCAGCGCGGCATAGTGTTTTACTGTCCCTCTAACCGTTACTAGCTGTAGACCTTCTGGGTGCCGAATCGAGCTCAAATTAAATCATTCTATGATCCGACAGGGAGATTTCATTTGAGACTCTCCAGTTCTTTATGAACTGTCCTACATCGGTACTTCCTACCATTAAATCTAACACTGCCTGCCTTGCTCTTGTGACAAAGGTGAGTGTGTTCCCCCGAAACTAAACTCGCTAAGGTTTTCTTTAATTAAAAATTCTAACAGAAACTCACCTCTCTAGTATCCGTACTTCCCAATGTCTTGTTGTGAGCCACATGAGGCTTGATCCGGATTTTATAAATCAACTAATTTTTAGATCAATTTATCACACTACAAATAACATTTAGAATAAAATGCATATCATTAAATGATTTTCTTGTTTATATTCATATTACATAATTACAATTTAACTGAATAGTTTTCAAACACTGGAAAATAGCAATATTTTAATGAAAAAATAAACCTATGAAAAATGAGATATAAATGTTTATAGTTTTACATGTAGATGTAACTTACAACTAACTGTACGAGTGTATAAGTATATATAACTATCTCATTCATATGTTAACATATGATTTAATTTTTTGTATTTGGCTGAAGTGAGAGTTTCATTTGTTTATTTTTATAATATTTTTGTGTGAAATTTATGAAATTTATTTTTCCTATTTAAATTACAAATGAATTATTATTATGAGTAATTGTTAGAATTTTTGTTGCTTTTTGAAATAAATAAAATAAAATAATAATAACTATACTAACAATAAAATGGTTGTTGGGCAATTTGTTAAATAAAACTTGTTTGTTGATGGGGATATTTATATTACGATTGTCGATTGGGAAAAAATAATAGTTCGTTGATTACTTATGTATGTACCGCAAAATATTGAAGGTTATTTCATTGTGTATGAATTTATAATTTTTAACTTCCTTCCGTTTATATAGCTAAATTTAATTAAAGGACAGTTATGCTAAAAACTGGTAGTAGGTTCTTAAAAAAAATAATAATCACTGGTTGCCGTTACTATGTTTTTGCATAAAGTTCTCAAGAGTTGCATGTTAAGCTTATATCTAAACCTCTCATCATGTAATATATATTCCGAAATTTTTAGAAACAAACACCTACAATCCAACTCGTGCAACATACTGTAAATTTGCAATTTCCATTGTTCTTTGCATTATAAAAATGCTTTTGAATTTCTTTAAAACAATTAACATAAAACGAAAACTTTTTATAATATTAGCATAATACTTTTCCGACACTTTTATTGCAAAATTTTAGTTTTTAATCATAAATTAAAATATTAACACTCTGACAAACTATTGTTTAAGGTAGAATAAAGAAAGAATTAAGATAAATAAATATGGAAAATTCCCACAGTCTTATAATGAAAAACATAAGGTGGTCAAAAGATTTAGCAAGTTCTACATACTTTTAAGAATTAGTGCCTATGTGTAAACCTAAACCACATAAGCCAAATCGAATCCAATTGTTTGGCTACTCCCTCTCATAAAAATAATAGTATAAATTCATCCCCTTTTATTTATCAATCTGTCAAAATAAAAATGGGCGAAAAGCAAATACAAATTAAAGAGAAAAGGACAATGAGGGTGAAATGCAATGTCAACAAGTTGGTAAGGATTTTGATGACTTTTTTTTGTCATTAGCTCCGCCTATTATTTTATTTTTAGATATTTTGATTTTATTTTTGCTTGATTGGTTGAATTTGATAAATTGTTTGCTTCGAATATTTGACATACGTTAATATTTAAAAGTGGTGGTAGGTTATGACTAAGGGAAAACATAAATAAAAACAAACATTTCAAAATTAAAATTTGGGAAAAAATTTTCTCACAACTTTCTTATATTCTCACATATTTCTTATGCAGTTTTCTTAAATATTTGTAACATTCAACAATATCCCCAATTTTTGACGACACAGTTTCATTAAACGAATTCTCCTCAAATGTTGTTAATATGGTTGTTTTAATCAGATTACACAATTAATTTAATAAGGTTGGATATAGAGAATAGAGGGTGACTCACTGACTAGAGGGTGTCCGGAGGATAAAATAGCACACGAAAAAATCACACTCTGAAAAATTACGTTTTTACATTATTATAAAATAAATAATTATGTAGATTTTAGACCAAAAGATCATATACCCACAGAATACAATAGCTTTAAGATATAAATATAGTCAAGATGAGGACCCAACCGGTTCGCGTGGTTTGTATAAAATCTTTTAGACCGTTTTAATTTTTAGTGCATTTTAAAGCACATATGTATATCACTCCCTCACCAGCGTCAACGTCAAAAAGTTTGAAAACATTTACAGCTATAAAATAATTATATCTATTATACGAACTGTTTACGAAGACGTCGTACAACTTTATGTGAACATTTTTATTTATTTAGCGTATGGTTTTTTTTGTGACACATTAAAAAATTAAACTTAAAAATAGGTAGACTCCTCTATGAAATCTACCTAAATCAATACATGGATACACATGATTTTGGTTCATATTTATTTTTTTTTTTTTTGTTTTTCTTTTTTTGTATCACAGCCAAGAGTTCGAAATGAAATGTTTGGCTACCAAGTTGAAATAGACTATTTGCGTAATCCAGGGTGCAGCACGAGGAGCTTATCTATTTCACACACCCCATGTGAACATTGACAGGGACACATGAGCCCATTTTGAACTTTTTCAAGCCATACAAATATATATAATTGCATTGTTTGAGTTCTATCGGTCTGAATGTTATATGGTTTAATGGATTGAATTTTCGGGTGCAACTGGTTTTATTGCCCGCATAGTTTCTTTATGTTTGTTAATTAAATTACCTGGAGCAGAGTATCAGAAGTTGGAACAGCACTTTTTTTCTCAGAATACCATACCATTCGCTTGACGATGGTTAGGACTATGGTACGAATGCAGCGATTAACTTAAGGTGTCGTTCTTTAAACAGCTTAGATTCAACCTGAGTTCCTCGATCGATTGTCAGCCATATAGAGGCATTTCAAAACGAGTAAAATAAATATTATAGAAGGTTGGCAGTCAATTATAAATTGCTGACATGTCTACCATTAGATTTGGATATGCCTCAGGCCATCTAGTGAAACGATCGGTGATGGTTGGCTTGGCATTTAGCAATACTCGCTTAACGGAGGTAAAGGCCAAACATTATCTAATGAACATGGTCGAAGCGATCTGTAGGCGTCTTAACTTAAAACTCTCTAAGGTAAACTGACCAGATCCAAATCACTAAAATGTGGGACAAAATGGAAAAATTCTTCAAAATACTAACTAATTATAAATTATATTGCGAGAACGTGGCACGGTCAAAACGATCTAGCAAGATTGTGCATAAATTTACTATTTAATTTCTGTTTAATGCTTTCCTTTACTTTTTGTTTTACTATTTCATTCTTCAAAATATTCTTTTATTTTAATTGGACATTTCTCAACCGTTAGAAAATATCCATTAAGATGTTTGTACATTCAAAATTCTTTCTAGTGCTGGTACTAACGCCAGCCAGCAAGTTCCATTGTATGTGACATTTGCTTGTTTGTTATATTCGCATTACTTGTGTCGCAGAAGTCCTCCAACGTCTCCCTCATACAGTAAAATAACCATACATTTTTTTAACCCTGCCATTTGCATCATTAGTATTAAATCAGCAGCAGTTTTTATTGCATTATTTAACCTTTTCAATAGTCCAGAGAAACCAACCAACCTGACGAAAGATCATCTGTGTTACCGTCCAAGGGCAGTAGCAGAGTTCCTGAATCTGGACTTGGAGCCGGAAGAATAGCACAACATTTCGTCGCTACAACAACAACATTGCATAATTTAAAATATGGACTGCGAATCCAATACCCAATACATTCTGGTTCAAATTCGAGTTTAGCTTACTTAAAACATGTTTTACACCTTGACGTGACACACCACTAAAACACGAATACCAAGTGTTATCAGCGCAAACTACAACTTTTTGTCAATATTAAATTTTTTCAATGTTTTCAAGAATGTATTCTGATGTTTGTTCGAATGCTCAGGTAAAGAGAAAATTCCAACAATCTAACCTTTACTCTGTCATGCTCTCTAAAATATCGAAATAGAATCGAAAATATTTCTATTTCCTTATGATTCGATGCATCAGCATAAACCGTGGCAAAATTTGCAATAGACAAATCTAGTTTTAGTTGGTCCAGAATATGATCCATTGAACATTTTTTAATTATGGCTTCTGATTTTGTTGTGGCACTATATTTGGCTTCGAATAACGATTAAATTAGTATACATTGTGCAATCCATCGATCGAAAGCTTTGGTTGTGGTAAATCGGAAGGAGAAAACGGCTTCTGCAAGAGTAATGTTTCTTTCAGTTTTTCCCATTTCTAATTTCTAATTTTATAGTAGCACAAAACTTTTGTTACACAAGTAAAGACGGCAAAACAACTGAAACAATTTATTTTAATTTTTCTTAATAATTAATATCCTTTCTGTATTCTGTATTACTACCTCTTATTCTGTCTTTTACAAATCTATACTATTTATCAAGTTTTTATGCTGCTAACTTTGTTTGTTTTTTATTGAGAAAAAAAATATAACAATTAGAAAATTATAATTTTACTTTTGAGCTACCTAGTTAAAGTGTGTTTTAAACAGAGTTTGGAACGCTTCTTATATCACTCCTTTACTCTGTTCTTTCAGAGCGCGTAAAAAAAATATAACACTCCTAAATACTGCAGGAGTGAAATACTGCAGGAGTGAAATTCTGCAGGAGTGAAATACTGCAGGAGTGAAAATAATAAAATATTATTCTTGCTCCTAAATAGAAATAATTTCTTTTCTTTCAAATACTCAAACCTTTTACTTTTGCTTCAAATTTAATGCTTTCAAACGTAAAAAATATATAATTTTTGTGAATGATTTGTTCAATTATGCATGTATTGTTAGAAAAATTAATATAAAGGATGACGAAAGGGTACTATTTTTTCCAAAGGAGTGAAATCGAAAAAACAAAAATTTTACTCTTACGAGTAAGAACGATATTCAAATTATAAACATTTTAGTTTATGAATATTATTTTATAGGATTGAAATGAGTGCTCGAATAAAATAAAATTGTTAGTTGTTTTTATGTTATAAAAATTTAAATGTTTATGAATTTATAAAGAGAAATGAGTCTTTTTAAGTAAAATATTTTGTTGTTTATTTTTCTTAATATACTTTTGATCTCTCATACATACTCAGGGAAGGTATTTCTATAAATAAAGAAACTTCTTCACTGAGAGATCTCTTAGAGAACGAAAGATATTTGCCAAATAAAATGCAAATTATTGAAGTGAAAAGACTGAATTAAGTATTTCTATGAAAATTATAGTTAAAACACTATTTCAGTAAAAAAAATTGCACTGGTTTGTTCTCTCAATAGTTAAATTGACGTTAATAAGGTTAAAAAACATTATACAAACTGCAAGAAAAAACTATGAAGCCATAGTTTTGACTGAGATATTGCGAAAACTTTACGTAGATATAATGTTTTTTTGATTATTTCGATAATGCGGGCAAATGTGGTGGAAACATTTGTTTCGTGGGACGCTTCGTGGGACAGATTTCTCCGTGGGACAACGCAATGAAATGTGGGATATTTCCACGCAGCGTGAGACGTCTGGTCAATTTACTCTAAGGGTGATTTAGACTAGAAATATTTTGATGCTATGGGTTTGCATGTAGCTCTTTCTGAGTGACTGACGTAATTTGTAGAATATAACGTTTCTTGATTATTATAGACAACCGCGATATGGAAAATAATTGTAGAACATCTTTTGTTAACACAAATCTGAAAATACCAGAAAACCGGTTACAAAACTAGTTTGCTATTATTTACATGCAACTTAAAATAAAAATTATTGGAACCTCAACTAAAACAACTCCAATTCATTTTTTGTTGCAATAATTGATAAACATGGTAGGAATAACAAAAAACACTTGTGTTTTTAAAATATTATCATTAAAAATCCCATATAATGTAAAAACATTTCCATAATATGGAGTCTAATGGCAGTGGAAAAATTCAACTTAAGTAAAAATAAATAAGTGATGAAGAAGTTTCAACTTCGAAATTGTGATCGCCTCAACGGCGTAATCGATATCGTGTCTGCACAAGGATTCGAGCCGGGCACTGACGAGGTAGGTTTGAATCCCAACCGAAACACGAAAAATGTGAAGTGGAGTTTTTTTCTGAGAAACTTCAAACCATACCTTTGAATTGAAAAAATTCCAATTACTTCTTTACTTACTTGAGTTTAATTGATCTCAAAAATCCAAAATTAATTGAAATTCCCTTAATGTAGTCTAATGTTAACACATATAGGACTACAAATTGACCAAGTGTCAGCCATTGATTTCATATTGATTGGAAACAATCAATAATGACTATACAATCGTGACTTAGGATGTTAATTAGAATAGAAATGTTCCCCATTCTATGAATTCACACAAAGTATTGTCTAGAAATTTAATGCAAAAAAAAATCCCATATAATGTAAAAACATTTCCATAATATGGAGTCTAATGACAGTGGAAAAATGCAACTTAAGTAAAAATAAATAAGTGATGAAGTTTCAACTTCGAAATTGTCATCGCTTCAACGGCGTAATCGATATCGTGTCTGCCCAAGGATTCGAGCCGGGCACTGACGAGGTAGGTTCGAATCCCAACCGAAACACGAAAAATGTGAAGTGGAGTTTTTTTCTGAGAAACTTCAAACAATACCTTTGAATTGAAAAAATTCCAATTACTTCTTTACTTACTTGAGTTTAATTGATCTCAAAAATCCAATATTATCATTATATTATTCATAAAATCACACCAAATGCCACCAGCAGAAGTGTTAATTTTTATTTACCATAGAATTTTATTTAAATAATATTGGTTGTTATTTTTTCTTTAATAAAAAAGTATTGTGTAATGGGCATTAAAATATATATATAGTGGTGCAGTTTATGCGATTATAAACAGTTGCAAGAAATTATATCTTGTACTTGTTTTCTCATCAATCCATAAAGTCGGAATCATTTGTTCACCTCGTATTTAAAAATACAAGCTAACTTGTATTTAGAAATTAAAGATTCAATGGTTACATTATTTTTTTATGGGAGGGGAGGTATATAGTCGTACAGATGCAAGAAATCTTGTCTTGTAGTTGTTTTCTCATTCCATTAATCCATATTATATAGTCGGAATTGTTTGTTCGCCACGTATTTCAACAAACAATTTAATTTGTATTTTGTATGATATAAGACTCATGGTAAATGTATTTTAATTTTTAATTAATCTAATAAAAATAACAATTATTGCATTAGATTGAATAGCAATTTGGCAAAACTCAATTATATTAAAAATAATTGTTGAAAATTAAAACTATGTAAATGAACTCAATCTTGTTGGTTTTGTCACGTGCTGCAATTAAATAATTAAAATTTTCAAGAAAATTGTTCTCCTGAAACACGCGTTGTAAAAACGATTATCTTCCACAAATTAATTTATAAATTTTGCCGACAAAACAAAGTCAGTTGCATTCAAATTATAAGCGCAAATAGTTGCGTACAAATTCTAAGCCTTTGAACTCTTACTCGAATTTTCAACTGAAAAAGTTGCATTCGAATTCTAAGCTGTAAAAGTATTGCAAGTGGTCACCTTACTTCAAATTGGCCTTACTCTCAATTCGATAAACGCAATTCCCAATCTCCTTTTAGGTTTGATCACAGATTAAGCAAACACACCCCGTTTTATTAGGTATTCAACACAGCTATTATTCCGCAACAACAGAAAAACTATAGAGAAAGCAATATTCCTAACTACAATATTCTTTAAACAGCTTCAGAAACTCCAACGGAAATTTCCAGTATACAACGTCCAAAATAATACACCAAATACTTCTGTTAAATAACACATAAAACTTTATTTACAAAAAACTATAAATTTAAAAATAACTTCAATTTACACGATTTTATATGGACGGTTGACGGTATAGCGTTTCGTTTACAATTAACTTAATTTTAACGTAATCACATTCCACTTAAACTATCAGCACTATCGCCGTAATTTAAATTATAACTTTACATCACCGCACGCAGTCTAATTAAAAACTAATTATCCTTCCACAAAAGTCATATATATTTCTGCATAATTTCTCTTATGTTCTAGGAAAATCTATTCTTTACAAAGAAAGCTCCAGAAATCTATATCGTCATTATTTTCGATATATGCATGGAGGGATCAGTTTTTATTAATTTGTTAATTTTTTTCTATTTTTTGATCCACGGGTGTGACAACCCCGCGTACTCCAGTCCCTGCTATTAGCATATGAGTTAACGTGAGATATCACATACCACTGGCAATAGCAGTGAGATATCACTAGCCAAGGTGATATCTTAGGGGTGCTGGCGGATGAACTGTATTTAGTCAACGGTAGCACTCTCAGTCGTAGCTAATGAATATTCCTTGATGCTGGAACGCTGTAGCTTGCTCGAAGAAACGAGCCTTCATATAACTATATATCTGAGCTTTAATCATTGAAAAATATACTGCGTCCTATAATCAAGGATTATGCCATTAGCTGGACTATTGGCAAACCAATTTTAGTTTTGTTCCTGCAAATTTTTAAAACAAATTTGCTTTTTATCTCTTATTTTATTTTTATTTTCTCTATCGTATCACGAAATATTGGCCTATGTCATATTTTATATGTGATAGGATTTATGGTTTAGTTATCCATTATTGAACAAAAAAAAATTAAAAAAAAACAGATTTGCGTCCATTAACATCCTTAGAACGCATGTTGTTGTGGGACCTTGGTCTTAAAAGGTTTTTATGTGTTGTTGTGACACATATTGTAATGCCTACTACACATCACATTTTATTAAAAAAAAAAAAAAAAATATTTTATTTCATGTTTTGACCCTTGTTCTTAAAAGCGAATGTGACTTTCATTTTATTTTTTAAATACTGTATACATATTTTGAAAATTAAGGCTGAATACAATTGTTTTGTATTTAATTGCTTTTATGTAGATTCGTAATAGTATCATTCGAATTCTAAACCTTAACAGTAAGTCAACTTCGAATTCAAAACCGCAACAACCAGTCACGTTTAAAACCTTAACCGTAACTGTCAGCCCAATT
This sequence comes from Diogma glabrata, assembly GCA_963693315.1. Classification (NCBI taxonomy): domain Eukaryota; kingdom Metazoa; phylum Arthropoda; class Insecta; order Diptera; family Cylindrotomidae; genus Diogma; species Diogma glabrata. The sequence continues at coordinate 117,153,252 of OY856187.1, forward strand.
CGAATCCGTAACAGTTAGTCGAGTTCGAATTCTAAGTCGTAAAAATATCATTCGAATTCTAATCAGCACAGTTAAAAATAGGCTGAATATGTTATGCGAATTGCTACACATATATAGGTCCTACCGAAGTCTCCATTATAAAACAATGCAAAGCTTGCTTTAAAGATAAATTTAATGCTCTTTGCAATTGCAAGTTGTTTTCAAACATATGGCGTAGCAAGTTGTTTTCAAACTTCTACCATTTCTATATAATAAAAAATAAATCATGATGTTTGTAGTAATATAATTTGTAATTTTGCATTTTAGAATTAGTTTTAATGCAACATTTACTTTGCAATTTAATAACAATCTGTTTTACATAACCCATATAGCATAGCTTGTATAAAAAATTGCAGTAACTTCTTTAACTGTGCGTAACAGTCACACGTCAAAAAAATATAAATAATTAAAAACACGTATTAATTTTTTTTATTACTAATGATTACCGAAGTTTCGAGGAAATCGGAATTGGTCAGGTTCACATAATTGACATCGGATTATTTCGCTATAATCTAGGGATACAAATCAAGCATAACCAACCCATTCAAATTCAAGTTTATTGAAGTTTTATCTACTCTATAGCCGCTATACTCCTCGCAATTCAGTCAAAACTATTTATTTTATAATTTTACAAAAGTTAATTATTTCAAGCAATTACTGTTTTTTTTTCATTTTCTTAAACAAACTAAAACATTTCGTTATTTAATTTTTATGAAAGAAAATAAACTTAATTCTTTCCGTTATTATTTAATGTGAGAGCGTGAAATAAGATTTTGTTTAATTTTTTCTTCTTATATTTCATTGAATTATATCCGAGCAACGATTATTTAATTGTATCCGATTATTTTTCTGACAGGGTGACCCCTAAGAAACACAGGGCGCGAAGTAAGATTTGTATTTGGTTCGAATTATTTAAACATATGTGTTTCATTCATTTTGAAAGTAATGGCAAGGTCAGATACGCTTTTGGAGATGAATTTTTATTGCATTTGGTTATCAGCCAGGAGCATCGTTAGAGCGAGCATGCTCTATAACCACAGCACACAAATTTTTATTGAAATTGTTTGAAGCAACAAGTGTTTAACATTACGTTATCCAAGCAATTGCGCTTAGTGCCCACGATGAAATTTTAATAGGTAAGCTATTTAAACCACGATTCCAGTGAACATTTAAATTAACAAACCGAACGTTGTAAAATTTTAAACTAACCGTTTGTGAGGTAGCGTTACATTTGTAAAAATACAAATAGATTTGATATAATTGCACAAATACATATTCCTATACTATATAGTAAGAACAGTTTTTGTAGGAAAATTTTTTATGAAAAAAAACACAGAAATTAACAAAGCAAAACCATCGCGACCTTGAAAATTCTACATCTTGAAGAGAAATAAAACTAACAACAACAACTAGTTTATTTATTATTATTATTATAAGAAAAAGAAAAGAGAATTAAAAAGAGAGAGTAGTTTTTCTCACACCACGAATTAAAAATAAAATGTGTTACAACACAAACACAATGAAATAGAAAAAAAACTCGCGATAAAACTAAAAAAAATTTATCGATCGTAATATATATTAAGATCATTTGCTTTCTCTTCTACAAGGCCAACATGTCGTAGTGATTACGTTAGATGGAAATTTGTAATGGATTTTTTTTCGTTTGTTTCTGTTTTTATTTAAATGTATCGTTAGTTTTGGTTTTATTGCTATTTCCCCGTATTCGAAGAATAATTTACATAATACATGTGATCTTGAAATTTAGTAGTTTTCTTTCAAATTCAGCAATGAATCGATCGTCTATACATAAATATTTGTTAAAAGTTTTGAATAATTTATACGATACGAATGGTATTAATTTATACTTATTTCAAAAGTGGATCGCATAGGTATGCAGATTGCAGACATTAAAAATATAAAAAATACAGACTTTGTTACGCAATACAACCTGTCTGTGGTGCTAGTAATTTTTTAATGATTTGTGTTCGTATTATCAGTTGTTAGTAGTTTCATATGAAATCGCATCCTGACAACGCAGTGAGAAATAAGTTGTTAATTTTTGGACATTTTTTGTGAAATTTTGATCCACGAATATGGCAACGAGTTTACGTGATATATCAAATATCACTGGTAATATCAGTGAGATGTCACAAGACAAGGTGATATCTTGGCGGTTCTGGCGGATGAACTCTTTTGATTCAACTGTAGCACTCTCAATTTTAGCTACGAAGTATTGCTTAGTGATGTACTATTGCTTTCTCGAAAATAATAGCTATAAATAATAACCATATAAAAAATAATAAATGCGCATCACATGATCAAGGAATATGCTATTTGCTGCATTTATGTCAACCCAAGTGTTGTTTTGTTTCTGCTACTTTTTCAAAGAAATTGCTTTTATTTTTATTTCCTCTATCATAACATGAAATGTCTATGTCAGATTTGATTATGCGTTAGAACTCACTGTTTAATTATCCATTCTTTAAAAAACAAAAACAACAAAAAATGTTCGGTCATTATCACCCGAAATCAGAATTGTTATTCGCATTTTATTAAGAAAAATATTTGCGACGCTGGTCGCTGATGCATAGGCTAACTTCACCACAGTTCTGTAATCAAAATGTTCAGGATATATTTTGAGCTATTATATCCATCAAATGCTTCAATTAATTGCTAACCGATGTTAGAGATTTCACGTGGTTCTAATTATAAACATTAAAGAAAACTGTACCTATAGTATCCCAACAGATATAATTTCTGTTGTACGAATAGAAAAAGTAAAAAAAAATATTTTACCGGAAATGACAAACCGAAAGTTTAAATGCAAAACTGTTACAAATCATATTTTAAGCATACATACCAAGTTAAATCAAAACCAATGAACACAGGAACTGATGTTATTGAAGTTTCAAATAAACCAATGCTCGAGAGGCCCCTTACCACTTATAGAGGGATCAATTTTTTTATTTGTATCTATTTTTTTTTATTTTTGATCTACGGGTGTGACAACCCCACGTACTCCAGTCCCTGCTATTGACATATACGAGCTAACGTGAGATATTATATACAGCTGGCAATATCAGTGGAGATTTAACTATAGCCAAGGTGATATCTTAGGGGTGCTGGCGGATGAAATCAGTTCAGTCAACGGTAGTACTCTCAATCTCAGCTATGAAGCATTCTTTGATGATTCCACGTTATTGATTACTTGAAGATTTGAGCCTTCATATGACTCTATGTATGGGCTTTAATCATTGTGGAAGGATGTGCGTCACATGATCGAGGCATATGCCTTTAGCTGGATTGTTGGCAACCACATTTTAGTTTTGTTCCTGAAAATTGTTAATACAGATTTGGTGCTTACCTTTTATTTTATTTTTATTTTCTCTATGCTATCATGAAATATTGGCCTATATATGCCATATTTTATATGTGATAGGATTTATTGTTTAGTTATCACTTCTGTAAAAAAATACAAAAAAAAAATGTGCGTCCATTGAACACCTTAGAACGCATGTTGTTGTGTGATCTTGGTCCTTATGTGTTGTTGTGTTTTAAAGGTTAAAAGGTTGTTGTGACACGTATTGTTATTCCTACTACAGAACGCATTTTATTTAAAAAAAAATCCCAATATCGCCAGTAAACTACTCAGTTCTTTGTCATTTAAAACTCCACATTTTGTAAAAGTGTCATAAAAATTGATTAATGAAGAAGTCTGTATACTCCCAACAACAAGAAATGTATACCAAAAGTTGATTATTATCTTCTCACACTAATTTAAACCTTTTTCATAAGTTTCATCATAATCACTTCATTACTGTAGGCTGTCGTGTGAATAAAGACACTAAAAAAATTCAAAAAATTGCAAAAAAAAATGTTATTCGAAGTGAAAAACCGGAAGTTGGGATGCAGAACTGTTGTGATCCGTACTAAGTGCTGATGTACCAAGTATCATCTAATTTGATTATCAGGAACAGATGTTATTGAGTTCTAAAAAAAACAACAGCTCGGGGGGCCCCCTAACACTTTGTTTAATATCGCTCAAAAACTAAAGGTCTTCTTAGGTATATATATTTGCTTTTTTTTTAAAGTGTCATCAAAATGCATTCACGAACGACTGTTTTATGCTCACAAACATTATAAACATAGTGAAAAAATTACCTGTTATATGGACGACCCCTCCTAACCCTTTGTTCAATGTACCCCAAAAGCTAAAGAAATCTTTCTCATATTGATTGAAACCTTAAGCCAACGTTTCATTGAAATCGATTTATAAATGAAGGCTTTAGAAGGTATAAACACGGCAAAAAAACTTTTCAACCGGAAAAGACAAACCGGAAGTTGGAATCCAGAAATATTGGAAACAGTACTGAAACCTACCTTGTATACCACCAAGTTTCAATACGATTAAAATCCAAGATTAGAAGTCATTGGAGATGCAAACTTACAGGTGTTTGGGACACCCCCTCCATCTTGCTTATTTCGGAAATTAATCAAGATCTTCAATTTTCATGTGAGTCTGGCTCATATACCAAAGTTTCAACAAGATTCCATACGTTTTTGTCACGAACCCACGAATTTTATTTGCTACCTAACATTACTTTTTATTTACTTTATTTGTTACCTAACATCTGTAGCCTAGACCTAGCTTTGTTGTTTGGACAAACAAGTTTTTTAATGATGTACCAATGATGATTTTTACATGCCACCTCAAGTAAGACAAATAACTATAAACAAGATTAAACAGATGGATATACCTTTACTGAAGCAAGACGTGAAATTTTTGTGTAACGATAAGTTCACCCAATATTTCACACATTGAGATGACTGAAGCAAAGACCGTAAAAGAGAACAACGTCTTATGTAAAGCACTGGAGATCTCAGCACTAGTTATAAAGTCAACACTATAATATGCACGTAGTAGGTCCTAGTAAAACCTTAATTGACAGGATGGTATAGAGATATCTCTTATGAAAATATGCGATTAGCTCGCAATTAGTCTGCGTTTCAATTTGAATGATAGTGATGAGAGATCAACAGAGTTTGCGATTTCAAATTATAGGAGAATTTTGTAGTACTTTCATTTTGCACCGATTAATTTATAAGCAGACTTAGGTCTCATGGAAGGAAAATACTCGAAATTAAATTGATCATTTTATTTTTCTAATCCAGTTCTTTCCATGTTTTTTAAATATACAAATTTCTCAACTCAAAAAATTGTAGGTACATTTTAACAAACATTTGTCTGTTGAATTCCTTTAAACGAGATGTTTTTTTAAGTTCGCCGTTTCAATTCAGACGTTCGGTGAATTCCAGTTTTCAACAAACGCTTCTGTTAATTTTTTTAACAACACTTACAATATTGTTTAGAAAACACTAACGAGAAACTAATAATAGTATATTCTTCAACGATGCCGAAAACAACATATTTTGAAGCGAGAGGACAGTTTGGTAGTGGTCGCGAGATTCAAAATATAATTATAAATATATTATAAGTAGAAGACTGTACTTTTTCTACTACTTTTCAAAAAATTTTTATTAATTTTTAAACAGTTTCATTTATAATTACATACAATTCAAATTTTAAAACATACAAACATCCAATTAAAATCTTTAAATTTATATTTATATTTCTGCTATTGAAATATAGGTGACTCAATATGAATAAATTGTCCAATTTCTATGTCCTAAACAACACTGTCTTTAGTTACAAGCCTGATTGTCTTTTCGTACGAAAAAATCGTTAACTTTATACATATTCATCTTTTTATTCTATTTACACTACAAAATTCTATATTTTTATTCTATTTGGTCTACAAAGTTCCTAAAATCAATAATTAACACATCTTTAAAGGTTAATTGTTTTTTGCATTTCGCGTCTAGTAGGCTTATAAATAATTAATTTGTAATAAACAAAATCAAATTTAAAAAATTTTATTATTATTTCTAAAATAAAAACAACAGTTTTGATTTAGTTTTTGTATGGGGATGACGTTAAATAAATTCCAAATATATATATAAAACAACGTAAATTACTTTGTGTAAATAAATATTTCTTTTTCGTTTTTCTTAAATAAATTGGTAAAATAATTTTTTTTTTTTAAATATCTTAACACCAACTGTTTGTTACCATACATTTAAAAAGAATATATGAATATTATTTAGTTAACTATTATTATTTTTACAATTTTAATGTCCGTAAATAATTCAAAATAAATTAACGTGATCTTCCCAAGAGAGTTAAATTAACACTAACAAAATTATTTCATTCAATCAATTGACTCTCTTAACGGGTGTTCTAGGATGGTTTATTCTAGTTAATAAATTAGAAGATAGATGGCTTTTAAGAAATTACTTTCGTCACTAGGTACGACAGTAATTTGTATAGGTTTTTTATCACTGGCGTCGAAAAAGAAATTTTCGATGCAATGAACAAACATCGAAAGTAGATTTTTTAAGTTGGGTAGTAGAAAAAAATATTTTTACAACATTTCAATGTTCGTTATTTTAACAGTCAAGTTGTTGTTCTTATTCGTAAATATCAACAGATGTCTGTTAAATTTACTGACTGCATGTTAAATTTTTTTCATAAAATAAATCAAGTCATCAGTTTTTGAATTTAACTAACAATTTAGATCAAAACTAACCGTAATGTATGTGAAATCAACGAAGATTTCTATTAATTTTACCTACATTTTTTTTCACTGCATGTACATGTACCGAGTAATCAGGTTGTGTCGAAAAAAAATTATTTTAACTCAACAATTCAAATAACATAACCATCAAAATATCTCATCGCAGAAGCATGCTGAAACTTAAGAGAGGAAGTAAAACCATACTACAAAAATAGCCGAAAAGCAAGATGTTTCCGGAAGAGATGTCAATTCATCTTCGTGTTTAATCAAAGAAACTGTTTTAAGAACAGCGAAGGCAATATTCGTTTTTCTAAGAACCATCTTCATGACAGGACTTAGCTTATTATTGAACACCTCTTGTTGGTTAAATGAACAATTTTACTGCCTTAATCAACAATTTATTGATATTACAAAAATTTAACAAAAATTTTTACTTTTAGTCCTCCAAACTGTTGATATTTACATAGTTGATAGTAGAACACAATTTGAGGTCGAATACTATTATTTTCATCCAAAGTTTAACTTTATTAGTTGTTGTTTCATTTCCTCTTAGAAAACTCTTTTAGAAAATCTTTTGTGTGTTTCGTGTCGGGATTGAACTCCCACTCATCAGAGACACCATTGTTCAATTCCTGGTGTCTTACACACTCAGTCACAGCGGCGATAATGAAACATACTTTAATTTTTATGTTCAGAGGATTTCTAAATTGTAACTTCATAATCTCATATTAACGTTAGTTGAATCATTGATTAAGTATTATACTTAATCAATGGTTAAATCCTTGATCTGTGATTACACAATTCTAAATTGTATTTGTTTTTGGCGTTTTTTGTGCTAAATTTCTAGACATTACTATGTGTGAATTCATAGGATGATATTTCTGTATTGTCAACATCGCAAGACCTAAGTCACTCTTCTATATATTCTTATGAGTTCTCAAAACTTTAGAAGTTTTTCGTTTACTTTGCATCTCTTTGTGCGTTGACTTCCATCATTCGCTGACGTCAAATTTTCGATTATAACATGAGCTAATGTAAATATTTTTATCTTAAAATTTATTTTAATTAATTTTCTTCATTTTTTTTCTTTCCTTTTGTGTAAATAACCGTATATCGTTTGTAGATTTGATTTTTATTTTGAAATATTTTATGGAATTTGACAGTATGTTTTGATCGTATATCGATGGTTATGTTATGCTAATTAATTTTGATTTTCTCGTTTGGTTATCAGATGTTAAATCAGATGTAATGTGTAGTAGGTTTACATTAAATTATAATATTGTGATATTGAACAAAATGTCTATTTAGATTTTTAATTCATACGGCAAAGCATTCAATTGAAATAGATTTTGTAATATATATGTTGGTGTTAGGTTGATTGTTGATATTATCTGGTAGTGCATTGCATATTTACTAAATTTTATTTTAAAATTTATAACTGGCAGCAGATCTTGCTTACGAAGTCACGAGGCTGATTATGTTCTTTAGCAATATCGATTCTCCTGAATAAGTTTCAACTCTATCGAATTTCGCAATAAACTTAACTTGATTCATAAAGGAAAAAGCAAAATTGTTTTGATTACTAAAATAATCAGAAAATAAAAAAAATATAAATAATCTTAATATCTTTTTGTTAATAATGTCTGGATTTAGAAATAAAAATTATGTATTAGTCAGTAGTTTTGGTAAAACACAATCCATATGAGTAACAGAAAAAACTAAACATAAATTATTGGGCGTTTTAATTATGTACTTAGTTTTGCTTGCTTGCAAACGACTATGCTAGACGATAACATTTGTACAGCCATCTTAAAAATTGACAATACCATGCGTTATTTCCTTCGTTTTTTAGGTAGATTTCATATAAAAATCTACCTATTGCAATGGGCTTCATCTCGGAATTTCGGAAAAATTTTTGTGCCAAACGACTATATATGAAAAGCGGAGACGAAAAAACCAGTGTTGTGAAACGTTATTGTAACGTAACGCAAAAACGGAAAACCGGAATTTAAATATCGTACCCGTAACGAAAACGGAAACGGTATAATCCAAATTAACTGTAACGAAAAACGTAACAAAAACCCTATTTTTTTTTAGGTTATTACGTTACGGTTATTACATTATATTTATAATAAAATATTTTTTGTACGAGCAATAAATGCAATTTTATGATTCAAAAATTGGATGTAAAGCAAGCTACTTTTTCGAATTGAAACAACAATACATAAAATTACTAGTTTACGTCCTAAAGTTTAAATATTTAAAATATGGAGGGGCTGAAATTTCACAGCTCTGAGATATCAAGACTTCGGTCTGGGTTAAGGATTTTTATATAGTTTTCGGCAAAAAAACTTTTATGAGGACATGGTTTTTAGTTTTGGGCGGCGATGTATATCAAACACAACTCTTTGTTAAAGTACTAGTATTTTTTATCTCTGTTTAAAAATTTATTACAAACTAACACGAAACATCAATACGTTGCCGGAAAATTATAATCAAAATTCCAAAAATATTGTTAAATTAAATAAAACCAAACTTTTTCAAAATTCCAAAAATATTCCAAAAATTAAAATAATATCAAATATTTAAATTTTTTCTAAATTCCAATAATATTTAAAAAATTCTTAAAAATTCAAAGTTTTTCCAACATTCTAAATATATTGCAAAAATTATTACAAAATCAAAAATTGAAAATTTTTTCAAAATTCCAAAAATTATAATAATATCAAAAATTAAAAATTTTCCAAAATTCTAAAACTATTCCAAAAATTCTTACAAAATCAAAAATTAAAACTTTTACCGAAATTCTAAAAATATTGCAAAAATTATTACAAAATCAAAAATACAAACTTTTTCAAAATTCCAAAAATATTTCCAAAACTATTACAAATTCAAAAATTTCCATGTCCAATTTCATTTTAAATTACATTTACGTCATAAAAACAGCTACATTTTTTTTCCAAAAAATTGGCTAAAAAAATAAATAAAAATCTGTCTTTTGACACACTTGACAACATTTTTTGACAAACTTATAATGCAATAATCTAGATTTCGGTCTCACATACCAATCGCGACCATCAAGATTTCTCCAAATTCAATGTTCCTACTCGTAATCACTTAAAATGAACGTTTTTTAAGCAAAAAATATGCAAATTTCCTTGTTTTGACACACTTGACGATTTTTTTGACACACTTCCGGTACAGCTATCGAACACATCGTCCTTTCGGCTCTTCCTATTAAGTAAACCTATTTTTAGAAGAAAAAAATTTTTCAATCCGTCCAGCGGTTTTCTAGATTTCGTCGGTTGTGACGGCCGGCCGGCTAGCAGACAGACATACATTTTTTTTTGCTTTTTTAGAATCAGGAGGTCCTAGAACGTCGAAATGCCAAAAAAAGTGGGGGTAAGAATTTCACTTTTGGCTCATGAATGTAATACTTAGGTCTTTCAGACCGAAGTAATATTCATTATACAAAAGAAAAGTAAGTAAAAGTTGCTTATTGTTACACAGTGTCTTTGATAGTGGCATATTGTATGGATTGCAATCCCGGGATTTTTTACATAACGAATCCCGGGATCATGGGATTCGTGAAGCAAAAATCCCGGGATTGCAATCCCTAGCATATAGGAATAGTATATACAATATAGAATGTGTTATGTTGTGCATTTAATAATTAATTTGATTATATTTTATTTTATATACTGATTTTATTTATAATTTTATACTGAATATTTATTTGAATAAACTGAATTTAATGAATAATAATATGTAACAAGTTAATTGCTATCCATAATTCATTTTCCAATTTTTATTTTTATCTATTCATTAGTGATCTATAACGAAAACGTAACTGTAACCGAAACGTAACGGAAACGTAACGAAAAACGTAGCCAAATTAATTTGTCGAAACAATAACTGAAACGAAAACCGCTATTTTAAATTATAGAATAACGAAAACTGAAACTAAATAAAATTTTTTTCGTTTCACAACACTGGAAAAAACAAAAAAAAAAAAAATTTATATATATATATATATATATATATATATATATATATATATATATATATATATATATATATATATATATATATATAAACGATATGAGATATAACGAAAACGACCGGCACTCTCACGGTCGCATTTGTTGAGTTAGATCAAAAAAATTTTCTGTACTTGTGTGTTATATTAATATCTTGGACAAGTTCGTGAATCAGCAAAATCCGACACGTGGTTAAGAAACTAGAGGCTTTTTTCTGAAAAAAATTGATTTTTTAAAACCGTTATAACGGCCGTTTGGATACTAATATTTCCAAAAATTTAACAAATTTAGAATCTTTGGAATCTTTTTTATCAATTTGTTTTAAAAATAGACCTCTGCAGTTAGAGGTTCCTGAGTGAGTGGCTCCAACAAAAAAGTTTGCAAAAAAAAATTTTTTTTTGAAACAACCGGCACTCTCACGGTCGCATTTATAAGACCAGATCAAAAAACTTTTTTTAAAAATGTGCGTTTTATTAATATCTTGGACAAGTTCGTAAATCAGCCCCATCCAACACATGGTTAAGAAACTAGAAGCTTTATACTAGAAAAAAACTGTGTTTTTTAGATCCGCTATAACGGCCGTTTGGATTCTAATATTTTTAAAAACTTCATAAATTTAGAATCTTTGAAACCTTTTTAATCAGTTTCTTTCAAAAAAAAGACCTCTGCAGTTGGAGGTTTCTGAGTGAGCGGCTCCAACAAAAAAGCTTGTAAAACACAAAATGCGTTTGAATCAACCGGCGCTCTAACGGTTGCATTTGTGGAGTCAGATCAAAATACCTTTCTTAAAAATGTGTGTTTTATTAATATCTTGGACAAGTTCGTAAATCAGAAAAATCTGACACATGGTTAAGGTACTATAGGCTTTATACTAGAAAAAAAAGTGGTTTTTTTAATCCGTTATAACGGCCGTTTGGATACTAATATTTTTAAAATCTGCATAAATTTAGAATTTGTGGAAACATTTTAATCCGTTTCTTATAAATATAAACCTCTGCAGTTAGAGGTTTTTGACGTGTTGGCTTCAACAAAAAAGTTTGCAACAATCCCCAACTACAATTTTCAAAAACCTTATAACAGTCAATGTCAACCTTATAACAGTCAAAAAAATAAAAGATTTGAATAGAAGAAACTAATTTTTTTTTCTTAGAAATAAACTATTTTGATATTTTGCATTAATTGCACGACATATGATATAGAGTAGGTTTGTGTCATAAATTGTCACACACATGTTCTGTGGTAGATTTGATATTTGTTTGTTGCAAAATTGGATAGATATAATTTTGCTTGTAGGTAGCTAATTTTCTTTTTAAAATTTGTTTGATATCTGTTTGAAATTAGTTTGTTTTGTTTAAACTAATCTGATACATCAGATTCTACTGGTACACAAAACTGTCTGATCTCGAAATCTACCTATTTCTAGCGGATATACGTGCCGCTTGGACTTTTTATTCTTATCATTTCTTTCAGCTATAACGTTTTTGATCCACAGCTTAACCGTTCGATTATTCTTAGTTGTCCGTGGTTCAGGTTTTTCATACGGTATGAATTTGTCTTACCTCTTAAGTATTCTATATCTGCATTTTATATCCCTTAAAAATATTCTATATATGCGTTTTACATCCCTTAACATTGATCGCAGTTTGGCCTTGTTATATTAACATCCCACGTCGCTCGTTTTCTTTGGGAATTTTTTTTTTTAATAAAATGTGTTGTGTAGTAGTTATTACAATACATGTCACACATATTGTAATTCCTACTACAACACTTAAAAATCATTTAAGACCAAGGTCGCACAACAACATGCGTTCTAAGGTGTTGATGGACGCAAATTTGTTTTTTATGTTTTTTTATAGAAGGAATAACTAAACAATAAATCCCATCACATATAAAAAATGACATAGGCCAATGTGCATACTTTCTTCGATCACTCATTTCTTCATATTGCGATCTTTTCTTGACTATAGGAATAATGCCATAATGTGTCCAGATACAGCTACAATAATATCAAAATTATACTTCAAGCCAACATTCTTTTCATTCCGAGCTAGCGCCTTAATGACCAATTAACATTAGTGACGGTCGCAACTATGTAACAGCAAAGCAGATGGAATGCCTATAGGTCAATAACCATCACGATTCTTTTACCATACAAAAAGGTGATCTAATGTTCTTAGAATCTATGCAAACTGCTGTCTAATGTCAACCACAATAAAAGGTTGTTTAGTTTTTTATTGTAACTGGTTATATTTCTATTTGACGAAAAACCACATAATCGTTGTTGGAATAACAACAACTCCTATTTTAATATAAAGTGAAACGTTCTGAGTCTCACTAGTACTTTTGATATTATTATATTTTATACTATTTTCCTAATTATAACAAACTGGGATGGTACCCAGACACAAAAAATATGGATTCAAACATCACAATTTCAACTGTCATAAAGCATAAAAGTCAAAAGACATAATATATCATATATATCTGTCAACTTTCAAATCACAAATCCCATCGCATCAAAATATATATATTCAATAAATTACAACGTCATATCGATATTGATAGTAATTGATCTTCTTCCTACAAACAAAATTTAATAAAATGCGATCACAATAAACGATACAATAAACCATGACTTTCTCAAAAAACCAGAAACAGAAACTACAAAAATTATATAAACTTTAAAGAATATGAATATCAAAAGTCTATAAATTTCATAAAAATGAAAAATAACATTAGTGTAGGTTGGGACATAACGAAATCAAACAAATTATTGTACCAAAGAAACAATCAAATTAATTCTCAGGAGCATCTTAGACGAGATGAAAAATTAATCCTAATTCATCTTCAAATAAAAAAAATTGTTATATTTGATATAATTTAATTCTGTTCTGTTGTTTAGATTTATAAAGTTAAAGAAAAAGTAAGAAAAATGATTAGTCATTTGTCAAATTGAAAGAAAATAAAAGAAAGATTCTGAGACTGTAAAATTTTAAAATATGTAAGCCTAATATTATGGTCCTTTTTTATAGTTTTTATTACAGGATGAGTTGTTATGTTATTATCAGGAATAGGTCTTATATTCCTCATAAGTGTTCCAGCAGGAAAACTAAGTATTGAATTCGCACAAAGTTCGTAAGCAAAACATCGTCAATTTTAAAAAACAAAAATTCTAGCAAAAGATTACTTTTAAAAATGTCAACATTAGTTTGAGCACCAAAGTCTACTATCTAACAATAGCCGTGTTCGATTTGACTGAAACAACTGAAGCAACTGAAAAATTAAATGCAATTGTTGTTGTTTTTTCAGTTGTTTCAGTCAAATCGAACGCACCTAATATGTTGTTAATATTTCTAAAACACCTTTGACTAGTGGAACAAACAAAAACGGATTTGTTTTCTGATTCCCTTAGTCCCAACTTATCATCTAACCTTCGATTCGTTTTTGATGATCTAAACATATTTCAAAGATCATTGAATAACGTATGTTTTAACTTTGTGATATTTTTGACGATCATCATCAATTCATTTCATGGATATATGTAGATCACTCCTTTGGGATAGCTTGAGTTCTTTAAAAAAAAGAAATTTAAATAGAATGAAATTAATCAAATAAATATATAAATAAAATTTTACTTTCCTTTAAAGTTATAAGTTTAAATTACAACGAAACGAATGCAGGTGTTCGAACATTGTATTTTGGTAAACGGGAATTTTTATTAAATTTTCCGATGTCTAGAAAATTTCCTGTAACTTGAAAATAAAAGATTTAGGAGTTTCAATATAAAATTTAGTTTTGTTTGGTTTAGTATACAAATAAGATATTGAGATACTGGTAGTTGGTACACCAGCTCTTTAGATGACTTCGATAAGAAACCAATAACAGTGCATGCACAATGAAATTAATTTTACTCGTGAGATCCAAGTTTGTATGAAAATTTATTTTGAGAAAAAAAAAATTAATTTTGAAATATATTTTTCTCAATGAAAAAGTTAAAGATTTCTTAAGTTAAAGATTTCTTTCCTCATGGTTAATAGAGAACGAACCTAGCTACATTTTAAAGCATTATGCTACTATTAAAAATACTAATAAAAAGTTGCTCAAATCTCATGAGTAAACGTAATTTTAATTGTGCATGTACTGTAACAAATTTCGAATCAGCTGAAGAGGTTTTAGACGAACTATAAGGTTGAATTGTTTTGCTCCGTTTCAACTTTTTTAAAATAGAGTTTTTATTTGAAATTATTCATATTGGTCGCGACCTTTCAATCGATTTTATATTTTGATGGAAGATCACTAGTAGATACACACTAAGTTGTTTATACAAACGTTTTCAGGCTTTGAACTACTAACCTCATTTGATAATCAGCTTTTGATATTAAATCCTTTTATTTGTAGCTTTGTTTGCTTTATGGATATTTATTTGATGAAAAATTTGTTCGCCTTATAAATATTTACCATTTTTGAGCTTTTTTTGACTGAAACAGAAATAAAAATAATAATAAAAATAAGATATTAGGCGAATTTCCAGCCAACGAGGGAATGAAACTATTGTTTATATCATGCCTGCCAAATCGTCGTTATAACCTAGTGTTGAAGCCTGCAGGATCATTTATATTAGTTAGATCATCAGTTAGCATTAGTCAAAGCAGTGGATAGAGCAGGCCCCCCACGCGAACAGCCTCTAAATTCAGTAACAGTCGCTGAAGAATCACCTATAGTGTAGTCGTTATTTTTCTACTCTGTAGCTTTTTGTTGCCAATTCATTGATAGCCTCGTAGTAAACGTTGTCGAAGGCATCTTGTATGTCTATAATTGTACCTGGAAGTACCTCCTTGTAGTTTAAAGCGCTCTAAATTTTCACCATTTTGCGCAACGCAACAAGATCTACTGCAACAAGATTTTTCTGTCTGATAGGCATGGATAGTGTTGAGAGACTTTTGTTGAAGACATACATGACGATTGACGGGTGAGATAGTCTTGCACCTTTTCCATTGTTTTTGATAGACAATATTTAAGACTTATTGGTGTGTATGATTTGGCTTGCTTTGATTGTTTACAATTGGCTTGGGTATAAAAAACACTTTAATTTCCTTCCATATTTGAGGAATGATGACAAGGTGAAAGCTTGCTTTGAACAGACTCATGAGTTATGGAAGAATGATTCTCAGAAACCGGAAAAATACCATCCACGGCGATGGACTGAGAACCAAATAATTTAAGTCAAAGGCACTCATCCTAGCGTCTTCCACGATGAAATCTGTGCAATCGAAAGATGTGTTGACTTTATACACCGAAAAAAACATGCATTATATAAATGATTTTTACCATTTTTTTTAAACGGCGTTCATGCTCCATGTAGTAGCGTTGCCAGGCTAATCAGCATTGAATATTCACCACGGTCATTCGCAACAGTGACAAAATTACCATGGCAGCCAATTTTTTTAAAGGTCATTTATTACGTCAGTCTACCATTGTAGTCGTGGTCTACCTCGCGGTCTCCCTGGGGTACTAACGTTCATTTTTCTAATCATTCCAGACTGTGAATCGGCTCGTAGAACATGCCCAAACCAAGCAATCCTATTAGAACGGATACAACCTATTATATCAGGACCCTCAAGAAGGTCTCTGATCTCAATGTTATATCCGGTTCTATACTCTCCATCGTCTTAAGTGGATCAAAAATGTAGCGTAGGATCTTACGCTCAAATACAGATAAATGCGATTCGTCATTTTGTTTAAGGGCCCACGTTTGTGACCCATACAACACAACCAGTCTAATCAATATCTTGTATAACTTGAGCTTGGTGTTAGTTGATACCTACGGTGACCCAAGAAGAGGTTTAATTGAGTGGAAATTTCGATTACCTGCAGCGATTCAAGCTTTTATATCTGTAAGTATACTGTTGTTTGAGCCAAGCATTGATCCCAAATATTTAAAAGATTCAACTCCCTCAATTCGTTCATCGCCGCACATCAAAACTTTCTTCTCACCCTCTCTTGAAACATTCATGTGTTTGGTTTTATTGTAGTTAGTTTGAAGACCAATTTTTCTAGCACCACTCTCAAGTGACTTGAAAGTCTCACTCATAACATAACATTTTATTAATAATATATAATATATATGTATTATATATTATTAATAAAATGTTATGTTATATTAATAAAATGTTATATTAATAATGTATATATATATTCTCTCTAATTTTCTCAGACGATAAAAAACTCTTTGTTGTCAAAAAATTATGAAGGCATATTTTTGTTTAAAAAAAAAGAACGCGCGCCGCAAAATCATCGAAGTTGATTTTTTGATAAAATCGTAGATTTTTAAATATCTCATGATATATGCAGATTTAAAAAAATCATACAAATATTTTTGTAGGAAATTTAACTCTCTACAAAAAATGTCTAGATAATTTTTTGCCTTAATCGTATAGTTCTGATGATATTTTGAAAAAGAACTTGTAAATTTTCGTAATTTCTCATTTCTAAAAACTTAAATAATAAAGATGACAAAAAAGTCCTAATTTTCATCTTATGCTATGCAATAAAAAAATAGTCGTAAAAATGAAATAAAAAATATTGAGGGGCTGAAATCTCACAGCTCTGAGATATCAAGACTTCGGTCTGGGTTAAGGATTTGGATATAGTTTTCGGCAAAAAACTTTTATGAGGACATGGTTTTTAGTTTTGGGTAGCGATGTATATCAAACATACCTCTTTGTTAAAGTACAAGTATTTTTTATCTCAGTTTAGAAATTTATTACAAAACTAACACGAAACATCAATACGATGCCGGAAAATTATAACAGATCATAAATTAACATAATTTAGCGAAAAGATGATACACTCAGCAAACTACTCAAAAACCTCTCCATTTAGCGTTTCGAGAAAATATTACAAAATCATAAATTCATATTTCTTTCAAAATTCCAAAAATATTGTAAAAATTAAATAAAATAAAACTTTTTTCAAAATTCCAAAAATATTCCAAAAAATTAGAATAAAATCAAATATTTAAACTTTTTCTAAATTCCAAAAATATTCCAAAAATTCTTAAAAATTCAAACTTTTCCAAAATTCTAAAAATATTGCAAAAATAATTACAAAATCAAAAATTGAAACTTTTTTCAAAATTCCAAAAATTATAATAAAATAAAAAATTTAAAATTTTTCAAAATTCTAAAAATATTCCAAAAATTCTTACAAAATCAAAAATTTAAACTTTTTGCATAGTTCTAAAAATATTGCAAAAATTATTACAAAATCAAAAATACAAACTTTTTTCAAAATTCCAAAAATATTTCAAAAACTATGACAAATTCAAAAATTGCCATGTCCAATTTCATGTTCAATTACATTTACGTCATAAAAACAGCTACATTTTTTTTCCAAAAAATTGGCTAAAAAAATAAATGAAATCATTTTTTGACACACTTACATTATTTTTTTGACAAACTTATATTGTCATAATTCTCTATAATAGTAATAAAATTTCATGTCATACAAATTATTAATTTTATTTTTTTCCAAAAAATTTGGTAACAAAGTAAATAAAAATCTTTCTTTTGACACACTTGACAACATTTTTTTGACAAACTTATAATGCCATAATTCTCAATAATAATAATAAAATTTCATTTCAAACAAATAATTAATTCTATTTTTTTCCAAAAAATTGGGTGAAAAACGAAATAAAAATCTTTCTTTTGACACACTTGACAACATTTTTTTTGACAAACTGATAATGCCATAAATCTGAATAATAATAATAAAATTCAAACAAATAATTAATTCAATTTTTTTTACAAAAAGTTGGGTAAAAAAATAAATAAAAATCTTTCTTTTGACACACTTGACAACAGTTTTTTGAAGATTTTATGATGCCATAATTCTCAATAATAATAATAAAAATTCATTTCAAACAAATAATTTTATTTTTTCCCGAAAAATTGGGTACAAAAATAAATAAAAATCTTTCTTTTGACACACTTGACATCATTTTTTTGACAAACTTATAATGCAATAATCTAGTTTTTGATCTGACATACCAATCCCTACCATCAAGATTTCTCCAAATTCAATGTTCCTACTCGTAATCACTTAAAATGAACGTTTTTTAAGCCAAAAATATGACAATTTGCTATTTTTGACGTTGACCTTGCTTTTGACAGCCTTAGTTTTGACCTTGCTTTTGACACAGCAAGGGTTGTATTTATTTTTTACCCAATTTTTTTAGGAAAAAATAAAATTAATAGTTTGTATGACATGAAATTTTATTATTATTATAGAGAATTATGGAGAATTATAATGTCAAGTGTGTCAAAAAAAGATTTCATTTATTTTTTTAGCCAATATTTTGGAAAAAAATGTAGCTGTTTTATGACGTAAATGTAATTTAAAATTAAATTGGACATGGAAATTTGTTATAGTTTTTGAAATATTTTTGGAATTTTGAAAAAATTTGTAGTTTTGATTTTGTAATAATTTTTGCAATATTTTTAGAATATCGGAAAAAGTTTTAGTTTTTGATTTGTAAGAATTTTTGGAATATTTTTAGAATTTTGAAAAATTTTATTATAATTTTATTATAATTGATTTTATTATAATTTTTGGAATTTTGAAAAAATTTTTAATTTTTGATTTTGTTATAATTTTTGCATTATTTTTAGAATTTTGGAAAAAGTTTGAATTTTTAAGAATTTTTGAATTATTATTGGAATTCATAAAAAGTTTAAATATTTGATTTCATTCTAATTTTTGGAATATTTTTGGAATTTTGAAAAATGTTTCCATTTTTGATTTTGTTATAATTTTTGCAATATTTTTAGAATTTTGAAAAAAAATAGAATTTTTGAATTTTATATAGATACATATAGACCGAGAGCCCGCGACGGCCAGACCTTCGTTATTTTATAAAAGCTGAAAGTTTCTCTGCGCATACCCCCTACTCAGGTAGGAACGATTAGCGACATATGAAGTTTGGATCATAGTGGCTTTGGCAGGTAGCAGGTTCCAAAGGGGCCTCCAAAGTTTCGTGAAAGTATAAAAGCTAATTTTTTTATATATTCTTCGGGATAGTATTAGAAGTCACGTCACCCATTGCCAGACACTTACCTTCGTGAAAACACCCTGCCAGACACCCTTAAACTTTAAAGTTTAGGGGTGTCTGGCAGGGGTTTCCACGATAGTAAGTGTCTGGCAATGGGTGACGTGACTTCTTATACTATCCCGAAAAATATATAAAAAAATTAGCTTTTATACTTTCACGAAACTTTGGAGGCCCCTTTGGAACCTGCTCCCTGCCAAGGCCACTATGATCCAAACTTCATATGTCGCTAATCGTTCCTACCTGAGTAGGGGGTATGCGCAGAGAAACTTTCAGCTTTTATAAAATAACGAAGGTCTGGCCGTCGCGGGCTCTTAGTCTAATATATATATTTAGAATTTTGAAAAAAGTTTCATATTTTGATTTTGAAAGAATTTTTGGAATATTTCTAGAATTTTGAAAAATTTTATATTTTTGATTTTATTATAATTTTTGGAATTTTGAAAAAAGTTTTAATTTTTGATTTTGTAATAATTTTTGCAATATTTTTAGAATTTTAGAAAAGTTTAAATTTTTAAGAATTTTTGGAATATTATCGGAATTTAGGAAAAGTTTGAATATTTGATTTTATTCTAATTTTTGGAATACTTTTATAATTTCGAAAAAATTTTGATTTTATTTAATTTAACAATATTTTTGTAATTTTGATTATAATTTTCCGGCAACGTATTGATGTTTCGTGTTAGGTTTGTAATAAATTTTTAAACAGAGATAAAAAATACTTGTATTTTAACAAAGAGGTATGTTTGATATACATCGCTGCCCAAAACTAAAAACCATGTCCTCATAAAAGTTTTTTGCCTAACACTATATACAAATCCTTAACCCAGACCGAAGTCTTGATATCTCAGAGCTTTGAAATTTCAGCCCTTCCATATTTTCTGTTTTATTTTTCACGCAAGTTCTATTGTTTTGAAGAATATTATAAAGTATAAAACTATTAGGTAACATGTTTAAAATTATATTTAACTTATTGTGAGAAATAATTTTTATAAGTTGGAAAACTCTTATTGACTTTAATAATAATAATATAAAAAATCAAACAAGTGCGAATAAAATTCGCTCGCCAAGGGTTCCGTGAATGTAAAAGAACACAATATCAAAAATAAATGATATAGAGTTGTGTTGTAAAGTCTTTATATTGCCAGACTATGGACGCATAACAGAATAAATGTTTAATCGTAGACGTCAATAGTAAATGTAAATCACATTTATATTGATCGAAAATGACACAAACGTTACTTGAGGTTAAATCTTATCCATAGCTGTTTATGTTAACTAAAGAAAGATTTAACCAGCTTTTAAATGGTTTAAATTGGGAATATTTTTTCTATAAATCAGCGTCAAAATTTAGGGTGGTGGTGGTATACATATACTTAAAATAGCACTTTTTTAACAATTACTAAAAAACTGTGCATCGCAAAATTCTAAAAATAAATTGAATTGTTTCTTAAATTAGATGCCTTTCAAATGACACCCAAAATTTGGGTCATTAAGAGTTTTTCTACCTCCCCATTCCCATTGCCTAAAAACACAGAAATGAAATTGTTTGAGACTTCGCTATGATTGTCATTAAAAGTTTACCAAGCTTCCTGTCTATGTGCATTTTTCCAAATTTGTCTGTCAATCAGTGTAGAAACTCGAAACGTAGGGGAGGGAACGAACGGTTTGAAAGTTTTACTTTTTGACAATAACTCGAAAGCTGTGCACAACGAAATTCTAAAAAAATTGCAATATTTCTTAAATTGAATGTTCTTTCAAATGACAGCCCACTCGCTTGGGTCAAAAAAAGTTTTTTTTTACCCTCCCTACACCCATCCCCTAAACATGCAGAAATATAATTATTTGAGAGTTCGCTATGATTTTCGTTCAAAATATAGCAAACTTCCTGTCTCTGTAATTTTTTCAATTTTTTGTATCAATCAGTGTCGAAACGTAGGGGGGTGGGGGGGGCGGTCTGAAATTTGCAATTTTTTGACCATAATTCAAAAACCATGCATTGCAAAATTCTAAAAAAATGGCAATGTTTCTAAAATCAAGTGCTCTTTCAAATGACACCCCACTTGACCTGGTTTTAAATGATGTTTTGATGACCCCTTCTCATTCCCACCGTTTGATAAATATAGTTATGAGTATTTGCCACTTTTCTATATTTTGCATTAAAAACCAACTCATTTTTCTATCATTCCAAATATATTTTAAGATTTTCGATGAAGTAGGGTCGGAGTTAATCGCGGCAATAAAACATAAAGAAAACGTCATTTTTCAAAATTATACAAAAAATGGTGAGGTGTAAAACAAAATATATTTTTAAGGAATACTGAAATGAAACCCTTTCATATGATACCCTATAGGGGTATACTCGTCTCGATAAGAAATTGTATGTTCTCAAAGTCTTTACATCGTAGTCGTACCTCTGTAAAACAAACGAACACAACTTTATTTATTTGTTAACCCGCCATCTTTTGTGGATAGGTTAGTTTTATAAGCACCTCAAATTTTAAGTTCATCGGATTAATGGTTCACGAGATAATCGAAATAATGCGAAAAACACCTTGTACTCTCACCAATATTGTTCTGTATAAAAAACGGAACCCTAAAAATATATCGAATAATTAGACATATATCGGAAATTTCAGGTAGCTGCACCACACAAGCTATAAAAGGTTGTCTGTTTCTGAATATCTTTTCTTTACTTTTCAAAACTTCAAATTTAGCGAAATTATTTCCTATATAGAAAGTTCAGTTTTTGATGTACTGGCATTATTGTCGAATGTCGACGTATACAATTTTAGTGGCAACTTTACTGGAGCTTGCATCAATATTGTTTCCGTCAATAGTTGGTACAAAATATCCATTAAGTGACCAAAACATTGATACATCGCATGAATCTGTATAAAGTAAAATTTATGTAAAATATTTAAAATTACATTATTTTTAAAAATTATATTCGCTTAATCTGTTGTAAAAAAGTTATTGATTAACCTATCATTTTTTGTATAATGATATTTTATTAAGGGTGCATTTAACTTGCTGGTGCTTAATATTTTCTTTTAGGAATTTTTCAGTTGTGCAAGTTATCATGCATTAAAAAAATTCGTATATTTTCGAAATCCGTTACAAATTCTAGGAAGAAATGCAAAAGTTTAAAATTTAAAAATTATATTGGAATAAGTGTACTGCAGCCAAATTCTGTAACTGTGAAGCGGTGAAGTGATAAAAATTTCTTCGTTTCTTTTCATTAAAAAACTTATCACTTCACCGCTTCACAATTACAGAATTTGGCTGCTGGTATAGCTTTTAAAAAAATATTAGAACTAGATTTAAACAAGAAATGAACATTTTAAGTGAATAAACAGAAATGAACATATTCTCTCCATTTAGCGTTCAGCAATTTCACCTTTTCTAAAAAACGACATCTTTCTGCCAATAACTTTTCTATTAGTTCAAAAAACTTTTTTGAAGTCTTAGAATTTTATATCTTCCAACCCAACTGCTGTTATTTGTATACTTCTCTATTTCGCTCCAGAAAACTTCTGCATTTGCTAATGCAACGCTATTACTTGGTCGAAATAACCCTGCATGCAACTGTATATGTAATCTTTAATCATTGAGGCAGTCACTCCGTTTTAGTTTTGTTACTATATACATTTTTTATATTTATTTTATTTTTATTTTCTCCATCTTATTATGAAATATTGACCTATGTCATATTTCATTACGACTTATTGTTTAGTTGCCTGCTTTCTTAACCAAAACATAGAAAAATTAAGAAAAATTTGCGTTCATCAACACGGATCTGCTATCGAGTCATTTTTACAGGTTTTTCGTTTTCATTTCTCTCGTACAAAATGGATACACAGTGTGCCGATTAAACATGAATAAATGACAGGGTACACCGTTTGCAAATATGCTATTTGACTGAAATTCCAGTTTGACCGATCCTATACCACAGCACGTCAGGCACTAAAAGACAGTCCAAGGGTTATGGGAGAAAATACTGAATGGAATATTATTAAAAGGAGAGGAAAATAGAATGTGTTTAGTTGTAGATTACTTATTGGTTATTTTGGGATTGTCATGATACCGAACGAATCGTACAAATCGTATAAATCGCTAATAGTTCTGCATCGATCTTTCGGTTTGTCACTGCCGGTCAAATAAAATGTTCCATCACTTGTTTTTATCTACAACAAAACTATTCCTGTTTAGTTATAGTCTACAATCTACATTATTTAATTAGTTGAACGAGTAGAGAGAGAAGCGATGTTGGACAAAAGTGGTAAGCAATCTGCATGGACCTGTTTATTTGAAACTTCAAAAACTTTAAGCTTTGATCAACTTGGTGAAACTTGTTTTATAGCTTCTTGACAAGAATCAAAACTGTTCTGTATCACAACCGTTGTCATAACACGTATAGTTTGTCATTTTGTTAACAGTTTCGTTTTGCGTTAAAAAAGCTTCAAATTTATATGCAAAATTTAATTCAATATAACTTTCAAAAGTCTCACCTTTTTCTATTCATTCTTATTTTTGTAACTTCCAATCTTCTGTGAAGGATAAATTCACTAGACCGCGACATTTATTTTTTAATGTTTTTATTTCTATGTCTGTTGTAAATATTTCGTTTTCTTTTGTTTTGTCCAATGTACAAAGAAGTTTTATAACAAAAAAAAAATTTTATTTCTTTTTCCAGTTCTTTCACGTCTTTCACCCTTTTTTGGAAGATTGTTCATGGTTTTTATATATTTAATTTATTTTATTTACTTTTATAAAAATAATAATAATATTAATTCCTTTCAATTTTAAAGAAATAGTTTAACATTGAATTAAAAAAGAAAGGAAATTATTTCATACGTTCGTTTGAGTTTATTTTGTAATGAAATTGGTCTTATGCTCCTAAATGAAAAGAAAAAAAAATAAGAAATTAAGTTTAATCTTAACTAATTTGTGTCTTGTCATTATATCTAACATGTTTTTTTATTTAACAAAAAAATTTTTAATCTAATTTTTATTTTTACATCAATCGATCAAGAGTAAAATCGTTATTAAGTTAAATTTGTTAGTTGTCAGCTTTTAACGTAGGTGTAGAGTCACGTATATAAATAGTATTTCATCGTCAGTTTAGCTTTTTATCAAACCGCCCTCGTAACGAATAGAAATAAGAAGGCAAAATTAATCGAAAGTAGAAAAAATAACAAAGAACAAAGGAATTAAGAAATGTGTTATGAAAACTAAAAGAAAAGAAATCGAAAGAAAGCGCCGAAGCTGATATAGTTTAAATTTTAATTCAAAATTAACAGACCAGAAATTAGAAGAGAATCAATTTTATTTTAAAGGGAATGCATTTTATTTACGTTAAATTAAAGCATAAAACATGGTTTGGATTTTTTTTTGTAATTTTAAGGATTAATCCGTTAGTATCGTTTTGTAGTTTATATTAATCTTGACAAAAAGAAAAGATATCAATACGATAGCTAGAAAAATATTATTTTAATTCTTAACACTATTTGATGAATGATTTTACGATACATCCAGAAAAGTATATCTCAATACTCGACAGCTTAACAGTTTTAAACTATAAAATTATTCATCTCAAATTTATTTAACTGATGTACCAGACTTGAGCTCTCCTTCGATCTTTATTTTAACGTAAATTATATTTATCACAACGTTGACAATCGATTTACCTTACAACAAATTGCGAGTGGCCATCAAGTGGCTTAATGCAAATTTTTTTAATAATGTGGGAAAGTAGAGACAGAAATCTCGATAATTTGTATGGTTGACTGTCACGCATCGGCATAATGAAGCAATATGTATCTCCTAAATAAAATATATACCGTAACAAACAACGTTGTGGTGAGGAATTTAGGTAGACAAATAATCTATCAATTACTTAGAAAAATATTCTTCGTAAACGTTGAACGTCGAAAGTAATCAAAACTAAGTTAACAAAAGCTGCAAATATTCTGTCTAAATTGTTTTCAAATGTAGTTGCAAAAAACATTAAAAAAATAATGTAAAACTTAAGTTATTGGAAATACTTTTTCCACTTCTGTTATTTTAAAGGTCGACATTTTTCCAGTTATAATAAGAAAAAGGATTATTTCTTAAACTCACTTCTATAAAAAGAAAACAAGAAGAAACAATAACAAAGAAAAAGCTATTTTAATTCCCCTTTTTACGTTTCTGCAAAAAAAAAAATATTCAAAACTTTACATTCACAATTTACATTCTTTCTTGCCTTTTTCCTTAACTCGTCTCGTCATTTTGTACAACGTTTTTTTATAGTTATTATAATTTTATAAGAAATACTAAATATAAGAAGTTTTTTTTTACAAATTTCCCCTGTCTGTTTAAGAAAAAAATTATAATAAAAGTAGAGAAATAAAGAAACGAACGAACAAATAATTACTTCAGCCTTCAAAATTTGTGTTTTTTTCTTCTTTTCTTATTTTGCGCGCGGATAATTATTTAGCAATTTTTTCTTATTTTTAACTTTAAGATTTTTATTTGTAAGAGGTTGTTGGTTTTTGATATTCAATAACAACACTTTTATTTTTTTCAATATCCAGTATTGTAACAATCACTAAAATCAACTAACTCATGAGGGCGATTTGACTATGATAAATGCAGCTTAAATTATACTAAGTTTACACCCTTATCTAATTTGCTACGTATCAAATTTGCTAGCCATTTTCACCATCATACTTTTTAAATTTGATACGGTGATGTAAACTCTTATTAATTAGGTATGACATATTAATTTTTAGCGCGTCCTTTTCATTGTTAATTTTTTGGTTAGGAAGAAATAATTTCCATATATATTTTTTATAAAAAACTGAAAACATTTATTATATTAATGCTAAAATTTATTTTACTTTTAATTTCAGCAAAAAAATCACATCAAACATAAATATATATTTATAAAATAAGTTGATTTATTTTTATTTTAAATGTCATACCTAATTTTAGTGTTCACACCGTAAAAATAATACCTATTTGCTACGTACCTATTTTGATACGTAGCAAATCATCCTACCAATTATTTGGTACGTACTTTTTTGATAGCTGTTTACAGCGACCATAGTCGACCTAATAAGTATAGTATGTACCTATTAGATCCTGGTGTAAACATAGTATTAATTAATTGGGAATCGATTAAATGTAACAAAAAATTGCAGTGTGAATTATTTATGCAAGATTTTTCGAGGTCTTGAGTATACTATCGCTTACGTAAATATTTAGTCATGCTGGAAATTATTTTATATAATTTCATTTTGGCGAAATTATTGTTGTAAATTCAACGGATCCGTAAGGCATCCCGAATTAAAAGTAAATTATTGTTTGACCAAGCTAGAATTACAAAATATGCATTTGTATAGTTTTTCATATATAATTTGCGTATATTTAATTTGAATTATAACTAACAACTCAAACATGATCTCCAAAGGACTAAAGTCATTGTTCATTAGTTGGTATTATGATATAATTAAGCATTTAAGCCTCCAGTTTCGAACAACTAATGTTTGAAACAATTAGAAATTTGTACGGAAATTTCCTATAAGAAGAAAATCGATACAATCATTTCCAAACTTTAAGGCTGCAGACTTTGATTCCAGTCGATTTTTCACAAATGATTCATTGTGTTATTTCTACAATGCAATGCAGATATTCTACTAGTTTTAAAGATGATAAAAAAATAACCAAAATCTCTGTGTTTTACAAATTTTTTAGAAATACATATCATGTAACACCTACTATAACTTTTATGATAAACTTAAATAAAATTTTAAAGGGTAATCGAAGACCTCCACAACATAAAATTTCAAATTAAAAACTTCTTCACAATTCCATTAGTGTATCAAATACAAACAAAATCAAAATTCAATGAATAATATCTACATCATCTCAAGATCAACATTTCATATTTTCACATAAAAATTAAATAACATAAAAAATACATATCATCAAAAATGCCCTTCAAAAAAATTTAATACAAAAATAATAATAATAAAAAACTTGAAGAAACATTTCCAAATTATTTTTCAAGGAAACCTACCAACGAAAAAAAAGAAAACTTTTAATGTAACCTTCAATCAAAACTTTAAAATTCCAAAAAAAAAATATCTTATCAACCAACATACATAATCGTAAATGTAAATTGTAAGATTACACTAAAACAAAATTAGTTTGCCCATCAAATTTGAATATCATAGAACTGTGTTACTCACTTTTCTAGGTGATGGTCGTCGTTTTTAAAGCTTTTTATTTGAGTAAACGATGATAGTGAAAAAGTTTTGTTAAATAAAAAATTTGAATTTAATTATAAATAGATTGGGCAATCCGTGCTCAATTGGTCATTTCAGAGAACTTTATTATATTCAGCTCTATTATACAAACTTGATACTGTAACGAGCTTTAACGAGCTTTAACGACTTGTAACAACTTTTTAAATTTTAGTCAAAATTGTTAATATATATATTTCTTGGCCTTATAATATTTCGAAAATTAATTCTTTACATATTATTGAATAAATTAAAACTTCCACAGGTGACCTCCATTCCTTATAAATGTTCCGTAAATTGACTGTTGACGTTGTGTAGGAACATTGATTTTAATTTTACTTTACTAATTTGATTAATTGCTTATAATGGTTATATTACCTATAACAAAATGAAGTGCGATACATTCGGTAATGTTGTTTCTTGTTGAACTATTAATTAACGTCTAGGTCTGAAGACATAATTTTCATGAAAAGTGACAGCATTCTCCAAATTTCCAAATATCATTAATAAATGAAGAGTAACACGCGTAAAACTCATGCCGTGGCCCATTTTTTCAAAATTCCGATGAAATTGAAATTTTAACACACTGAAATATTATATTATGTTTTGCTTCATTTTCTTCCACAAAAATTAAATTACAAAATAATAATAATTATTAAAAAAACAAATATTATTTGATTTGCAACACAATCTGTCAAAATTTACTCAAGGAGGATAGCGCTGTAAATATACATACATACATTTATACATATATACATTTTAGTCGATTTGCAGATTCATTTTCAATTTCATCGGTGAAATGGACCACGACATTTGCATATTTAAACTTTAAAGTTATTGATTTTTGTATGTAACAACTAACAATATCACTGATAAAGGAGTGTATGTGACTTAACTTTAAACTAAAAATAATTTGTTTAAAGCTGTATCACATACACTCCCTCATTGATTTAATTGATATATGATAGTGTGACGTTAAAGAGATGTTTACATGCCGTGGTGCATTATGTAAGAAAACGCAGTCGAAATTGAACCTTTCATAACACAGTGCACAATGCAAAGCTTTATATTGCTTTATAATGAGATGGTGGACAAATGATTCATTTGCTTCTTTTTTTTGTGCTTGGAACAAAGATAGTAGCTGGAGTTGTGATGCTTTATGGAATTTAAAACAGGAATCGAAGACCTGTATTGAGAAGAGCTAGATATTGTCTATATATGAATTTAATTTATTATTGATCGAATTATAACAGTTCAGAATGTAATTGAGATTTAAATTGTTTGTATTCATCGTTTTTTTGACACTTTAAACAATTTCGTATCATTTCTCGACGTCGGGCGTTGAGCCTATTTATTATTGACAGCCAGAAAACAACAGAAAGCAATTGAAAAATAGATGTGGTGAAACTGTTTCACAATAAAGGATCGTTGTTTTTTCGTCGGAGTAAGCAATCTTTTCAGATTGGAAGGATATATGGAACTGAATTGAAATTCGTCGTATACTGTTTTCCGACAGTAGTTTCTTTAACTTTGAGTCGTTTAGCTTAACATCGATGGACGATGGTTGCCATGTAAATAATACTGTGGGTAGTAACCTAGGCGTCAGCTGCTACATTGTCAGTTTTTGAAATACTTTGAATGAATCTAGGGCTGATTGTATGAACAAGGATGGAAAGAAAATAATCCGAGAATAAAGTTATATCTTCATCCGCGAATTTTATTTTTCGTCGATTGTATGAACACCCCATACAAGGTTGTACAACTGGTCCAGTGATGGTCCATTACTGGCAGTCAGTAATGCAGCAATGGGTGAGTACTGGCAACCACGACATGCCATTAACATACATAATTTTGCTGGATGATAACTTCGGACAATAAATGACTGCCATTCATGGGCCAGAGAAAAAACAACAGCAATGGCCCATTCAAGATTGTACAGTTGGCCTTGTAACGGACCAATAATGATGACCAGTATTGTAGTAATGGCCAAGTGCTGGCAACCATGACTGTGAAATTAAAAAAATATAAAATATGTAAATTTAAATAAATTAAATACAAAATAATTTAAAATAAAATAAAAATGAAGGAAAAAAATTCAAAACTTCCCATACACAGCTGGTTCAGTAATGATCCACATTGTAACGGACCAATAATGATAACTAGTAATGCAACAATGGCCGAGTACTGGCAACCATGATTCGGCCATTAAAAAAAATATAAAATAATGAATGGGTTTTTTTGTGAACAATTAAGCTTAAGTACATATTGGAAATCACTTGAATTTTGCAATTCGAAATAATTTTTCATTTTCTCTAAAATTCCTTTGGAAAATTTTTTTTGTGTTTCGTGTCAGGATTCGAACTACATTCATCAGAGACACATGTTTAAATCCCGTGTGTCTTACACAACTTAGCCAAAGCGGCGATGACGACACATATTTTAATTTTGATGTTCAGATAATTTCTAAATTGAAACTTCATCATTTTTCATATTTACTTAAGTTGAATCTTTCATCTATGATTACATATTGGAAATTGCGTTTCTTTCGGATTTTTTTAATATTTTCATATGTAAATTTAAATAAATTATTTACAAAATAATTAAAATAAAATAGAAATAAAAAATTTTTTTTTAAACATATACCAATCTTTGCATATTATCATAGTCTTTCAGCCGAGAAGCCATAACAAAACTATATGTGAAATTTTTCAAACTATATATTTCTTAAACGGATAATAGTCGAGTGAAATTTAAAAAAAATGATATATATCGGCAAATTCATGGCTGCAGTACAATAGCCAATTAATGTTAACCATTAACGGGCCATTAATTGGCCATTTAATGTAAAATGCCAGTACATTTTCTATAAACTATAGATCGGCCGATTCATGGTTTCAGTAATGAACCAATAAAAATTGCCAAGTACTGTTTACCTTTCATGGGCCAATGCATGGCTTTCAAAGTTAACTATAAGGTAACAATATACAGGCTCTTTTCTGTTAACCATAGAACGGCCGATGAATGGTTCTAGTACTGGCCCAATAACAATAGCCAAGTACTGTTAACCGTTAATGGGCCAGTGCTTGGCCGTATGTCAGTGTCTGACAAGCCCTGCTTGGGACGGATTGAATTTTTTATATTTTTGTTTTTATTGCAATTTTATAGTAGTATTATTATAAGTTGCAATACTTTTTCTTTTCTATTGAATAAATTTAATTATAAATTAAAAACAGTTATTTAAAAAATTAAATGAATTATATTAAAATTATATTAAACATATAATTTATTTTACTGTTAATTAAACAAATTTTAGAAACGCACAAATTTAAGTTAAAAAATAGCCACAAATTCAAAACAAAATTATTTTGCTATGCGCATGTCAAGAAAAAAAAACAAATTCTATCGTGATTCATACAAACCAAACGACGTTAAGTATATTCGAGGATATAATATCTTCTATTTATCCGTTCATACAATCGGCCTCTAATGTTAAAAATGTCTAGGTTAAACATTGTCTGGGGTTTGCGACAAGCATAAAGTAAACATTTAGTATTCGTGAAGGCACAATATTTCGCGTTGTAAATGGTGATGAAAGTGTTTATTGTTGTATATAATGATGATAATTATGTGTTTGTTGTTCTCAAATGTATAATGATGATAAAACTATTCATGATATTAATTAACAGCGAATATTGAACTACTTTTACTGTCTCAATTTCGGGTTTATTAATATTACAAATGATATAACATTAATAAATTTTTCATCGAGCCAACGAAAAGTAGAATATGTATCTTAGACTACAGAATTGTATGTTATACTACAGCCTGTGTAACTACATAATTCAGGTCGAGTTGCGAAAGCGCTTTAAAGATTTTACAAGTTCTCCAGAAGTCCCGTTAGTCACTTGAAAAAAAAATTTTGGAAAAAATTACTATAGGTAGGAGGAGGAATCTTATCAATCATTGCGGATGTCAAAAAAATAATGAATGTGTCAAATAAATTTGTGCAAAGGTTTGTAAATTGTACAAACTTTTAACTTATTTTCGTTATAATAATACTTAAAATAACAATAATAATTTCAATAGTACTAAAAATTATAATATTAATTTTTCTTTTAAAAAGAGAGAGAACTTCTGTCTTTATCGACTTGTTTATTTTAATGTTTTGTTTTAGTCTCTTTTTTTCACAGAGTTCCGGATTCTAGGTCAAAATCTTTTTTATTATAGGTTTTAAATATTAATTTAAAACACTATTTGTTATTTTTTAAGGCTTTATTTGCGCAATATTTCGAAAATCTTTTGTTTTCTTCTTCAGGCTTTTTGGTCTATGAAATGAAAAATTTAGTTTTAGTTTAAACGAACATTCTGTTAGAGTTTGAGTGCTATTTTCTAAGGTTTAAAAAGGTTGAGCTTGAAAACAAAATAAGAAAAAATTTTTTTATATACAATTTAAAAAAGCTTAAAATTAGTTAAAAAATTTTTTTTATAGAAACATAAAAACTAAAAAATTTTTTTAAACATTAAATCGGATGGTACTTACATAATTTTTAATTTTCACAATTTATAACACATTATTGTTTTTTGTTTGAGACAAACTGTTTAAACGTTAATAATTAAAATTTCTTTTAGGTAATGTTTTGTATATTCTTTTTATGTAGAGAGATTGGGATTTTTTGAGAATTTATATTTTATTTTAGGAGTATTAATCACTTATTAATTAATATTTAAAACCTATAATATAATATTAATGATGATTGATTAATTTTTGGTTACTTGATTGTTTATTGATTCTTTTACTGTCGGGAACACCAATTTGAAGCTTGAAGTTTGTAACGTCGGTTCCGGCATTATTTCAGTTTATTATATTAAAGTGTAATAAAGAGCTTTCTCATTGGCGAACCAATGAGAATGGCATAGCAGGATGCGTACCTGGAGTTATTTAACGCCTTAACGACTAAAGCTCAGCCATCGTGGATTTGATAGATTTTTACCTGCCGCTTCAACACAAATGCAGAAATGTACGCAATTTACGTGAATAAACAGAAGTAGAAACAAAACTAATGGAAAAATGAAACTCTGGCGATTTTTTTTGCGAAAGAACCACGATCAGCACGTCCAACCCCCACAATCATTCCCATACGCCCACACACTCACGCTTCATACATGCTAACATTCATCCACACACTCAGACTGCGAAGCAAGACAATTAAGCTCAAAGACCCACAGCAAGTACCGCAAGTGGTAGTAATCAAAATTAAGTTGTATTGCTGTCATCTGATCAATATGATACAGCTTGTACACCACTGCCATTACTGGTAAACCGAGAATCAATTCTTAGAGCACGGGAGCACGTCACACGCTATATTGAAAGTCTTTATTATTTATTTCCCTTTGTCTTTATTAATAACATTTTCAAAAAAAATTTTTTGAAACCATACGAAAGTACCAAAAAAAATTATTTACAGCTCCAAAAAAAACTAGAATTTTATTTGTAGGTTAAATAAATATTACAAAACCAATTTAATTAAATACCTGTAGATTACAGGTGGTTAATGTATAATACGGTTAGTAAATTTAAAACATCACAAGAATTTGTTTTTTTTTGTTTGTTTGGGATTGATTTTGAATGAAAATATAAATTAATAAATTTAGATAATATAATTTAATATAATAAATAAAGGTATTCGGAAAACGAGATGTTACCTCAGAGCAAAAATATTTCGATTACAATCATCTCCAAATTAGACTGAATGTGTCTCGCTACACGCACCGCCAACTCACACACACACACACGCATCGACAAGCACGCCCCCATTCAATCACTTGTACACCCTTTCACGCGCATTCACACTTCTTAATTAAAAAAGGTACAAGAAAGATAATTTAAATTCACTCACCCCATGTTTACATCCTCCAGGCCCCAAAGTCGTAAGGTCTTAGCCCTCCATCAGCCTTGAATCAACCCACAGGTAAAGTATGATTCGTGAATCGGCATAAATCAGCTGACTGGTTGTATAAAAAAAATGGTACCAATATGATGTAACCGTTGCGACGCAATAGCTAGGCGATTGACGAGCAATTGATTCAAAATACTAGGTAAGTGTTGATATAAATAAGATGTACCAGTTGAAAAAAAAATCCGAGAAAGTTGCGTAGCAATAGCTAAGCGATTGATGTGAAAAATGGTACAAATCAATGTTGATATGAATACGTTGTATATTGCGCTGCAATAACTCAGCGATTGTTGACAATTTGATATCAATACGATGTATAAGCTGATATAAATACGTTGCATAAAATTGATATAAATATAGTATAACTACGATGTAAAAATTGTATAAATAACTGTTGATATAAATACGTTGTATATTGTGCTGCAATCACTCAGCGATTGATGATAAGTGGATAAAAATGCGAGGTAAACATTGATATAAACCCGTTGTATAAAAATTTGGTGTAAATATAATATGAATGTTGCGTTGAAATAATGTATGAATGTTGCACCAAAAGTAGCGCCGCAATAGCTAAACGAATGGTGTATTAATGATGAAACTATTGTCCCACTGTGGCACCATGAATAATAGGTGATCGTTGAAAAAAATTTGCAGTGATAGGTTGTAGACGTAATATCCAAATATAATGGCTTGGTTGTAATTCATACAAATGCACAAAAAAACGTCCGGAACATACAGTGAGGAGCGAAGGTCAAGTTTTGAATGACCTCAATGTATAGAGATGATTAATTTGGTGTGTTCATCATATATTGTTACATATATTTTATATACTTCGCCCCTTGGCCGCACCAAACCGTTACTCAATACAAGTTCAAAGTTACACAACACTTTAAATTTTACTAGATATAGATTTTTATTTTGTTTGGGTTTTTGTTTTTTTTATTTATTTTACATATTTATAAATTTTATCTGAATCGCACTAGTGCATTGGACTATATAAATAATTTTTTTTTTTGACTTTGTTTGAATTAACATCACTAATAAATAAATAAATTTTGCTAGACACAGACTTTAATTTTTACAAATAAATATGTAGGTTTTTATTTATAGGTAGCACGGTATAGTTGTATAAGCACGACTTGAATCAACTATAATGAAGTGGCACTATCGTATTTCACTATCAACTTTCTAAATGGCGTCGTAGTGGAATATATATATGTATATATGTTGGACGGTTGATATTATGTCAAGAAAATTGGGTTTTCTATCCTGAATCTATTAACCATGGCTAGCATTTATCACAGATAATGGTTCGAACGCCATTTTTTCCTTTAATCTTCGACACAGTAGTTTAATTATGCCACCCACTATTAGGAGTATAATTGAAAAATAATGACTTACAGGTTGGTTCAGATAACCAGCAATAATCCCAACAATATGTATCTCGTTCGTTCAAAGGATTCGATCCGCTTCCCAAGGTCCACTTCCTAATATATCAGATGTTTTTATTTTATTTTCTGCGATCCACCATTTAAATCAACCGCAAACGTCAAAAAAGCAACACACCACAAAACATATAGCAAAAAAATAATATATCAGACTGAGAGACAGAAGATTGTATAGTCCTCTCTTTTATAGTAATTTTAATATCGAAAATTTCGCTACCAATTTCGTAGTAGGGGAAATAATGTCAGTACATTTTCTGTTTTAAAACAATTACTGATTGTGATTTTGCAGTAAATAAAAATTATGATGATTAAGTACCACAAAACAATAAATTACAAACGTATTACAGTCCAATCCAGATTCATAACGGAAAGTGAAGTTGTTAATAATAACTATATAATAAATATAATATCTTTTTAAAGACAATGACAAAACTGATGGTAGAATAATAGTTTTTATATATTGAGACGTTTGTACAAATGTGCACAGCTGTTTGAGGTTTGAAAACGTTTTAGAGCAACTACGGTGAAGGTCCGGAGAATTAAAATTTTGGTAGGACGGTGAAATAACCTTGGTGAAAACGCAGTGTGAACCAATAATAGGATATTGTAAAGGTAAAGTTATTGTTAATGGTTTTATGCTAAGAATAAATTTATGTAACGGAAACTATATAAAAATATGACTATAGATTGTGGACGAATGAGAAACTATTATGAACTACGTGTGGTAAGCAAAATTGTGAATTATGAGAAAACCGACACTACATAAATCTGAAACCCTACCGCTCTACGATATCATACTCCAGTCTACATAACAAAAGTAATCCATGTCAACAAACATAAAAACATTTATTTGTGCAGTGCTACAGGTCCATGAACTGATTTTTAAAATATTCTTAGTTAACTGCTTTGTTGCGTCACACAAGCAGTAATACATATTTCATATCTTCATAAATAATAAACACCTTGTTATGTAAACTTTTTGTCATAATTTTATATTCATAAAGGATCAATAAACGCTGTTTATTAAATTTTATAACCAAATTATTTATGAAATCTATAAGTTTTTCATAAATAATACGATGTAGTTAATAGATTATTTAATATTTATTTTTCATAAATAATAATGAAGTTAATAAACGTATTTCTGAAAGTATGAACAGAATTATAAAATTTTCAATCAAAATTCATAAATGAATTCGTGAAATTTTTAAATATAAAGTTATATTAATTGATATTGAATTTATAAATATAAAGTTATGTTAATAACAATTTGCTCAATACCTCATAAACTTCTATTTATAAGAATAATAAATGACATTTATTAACGCCAACTCGTTAACCAATTCGTAGATTTAATGTAATTTTTTATGCATATTGTAACTTTTTTTTCAGTCATATAATACGGTTGTTCAAATTTGTAAAAAGGAGAATATTTTCTCGTTTGACTAGAATTGTTTTTTGAGATGATATGGCGTTATATTGAGATGATATGGCGAAATTTTAAATTTGTGTGCGATAAAAAATATAATTAAAAAGAAACAGTTAGACAATCTAGATTCTAGCTTTAAACACTCGATCGACACATTATATTAATTTTAATCTAACGATAAGTTGTCAACATAGCAAACAGATAACTATCGTTTTCAATAAAGTATTTCATTATAAAGTTTATTAATTAATTGTGTTGCTAATCAAAATTGGTAGGAAATAATATCTGGATATGATGTACATTATTATGATGGGCCTACCATTGTCGGTATAATATTTTGTTGACAAAATGTTGTATCCGAAAGAAGATAATGCAAATGAGATACTGTGACGATTCTACATAAACGCAATGAAATTTTTTTTTTTTTTTTTTTTTTTTTTTTTTTTTTTTTAAGGCGTTCATGCTCCATGTAGGAGCGTTGCCAGGCTAATCAGCTTTGAATATTCACCACGGTCATTCGCAACAGCGACATAATTACCATGGCAGCCGATTTTTTTAAGGTAGTTTATTACGTCAGTCTCCCATTGTAGTCGTGGTCTTCCTCGCGGTCTACCACTCCCTGGGGTACTAACGTACATTTTTCTAATCATTCCAGATTGTGAATCGGCTCGTAGAACATGCCCAAACCAAGCAATCCTGTTAGAACGGATACAACCTATTATATCAGGACCCTCAAGGAGGTCTCTGATCTCAAAGTTATACCGGGTTCTATACTCTCCATCGTCTGTCTTAAGTGGACCAAAAATGTAGCGTAGGATCTTACGCTCAAATACAGATAAATGCGATTCGTCATTTTGTGTAAGGGTCCACGTTTGTGACCCATACGTCACAACCGGTCTAATCAATGTCTTGTATAACTTGAGCTTGGTGTTAGTTGATACATACGGTGATCCAAGGAGAGGTTTAATTGAGTAGAAAATTATATTACCTGCAGCGATTCGAGCTTTGATATCTGTAAGTATGCTGTTGTTTGAGTCAAGCATTGATCCCAAATATTTAAAAGATTCAACTTCCTCAATTCGTTCATCGCCGCACATCAAATCTTTCTTCTCAGCCTCCCTTGAAACATTCATATGTTTGGTTTTATTGTAGTTAATTTGCAGACCAATTTTTTTAGCACCACTCTCAAGCGACATGAAAGTCTCACTCA
Source organism: Diogma glabrata (assembly GCA_963693315.1). NCBI lineage: Eukaryota > Metazoa > Arthropoda > Insecta > Diptera > Cylindrotomidae > Diogma > Diogma glabrata. The sequence goes on from OY856187.1 coordinate 117,191,407, forward strand.
TAACAGCTTCACTTCGGCCGAGGATGACAACATCATCAGCATAAGCAATCATCTGTACTGAGTTTATTGACAAGATATTGTTATTAGTCTGTAGTTTCTTTTGACGGCACACATATTCCAAGTTTAGATTAAAAAGTATAGGAGAGATAGCATCACCTTGTCTTAATCCGGAGTCGACTTTAAAAATTTTTGATATTTCGTTCTCTACTCGCACACAGCATTGACAGTTCTGTACTGTCATTTTGCATAGTGATACCAGTTTACCAGGAATTCCCATTGACACCAGAGCAGACCATAGAGTCTCTCGTTCGAGAGAGTCGTAGGCCTGCCTGAAATCAATGAAAAGTTGGTGCACAGGTATGTTGAACTCTCGACACTTTTCCAAAATCATCCTTATCGAGAAAAGTGCATCGGTGGTACCTCAGCCCCGCCGGAAGCCACACTGATATTCTCCAAAAAGTTGTTCAGCAAAAGGATTGATTTTGGATAGCAAAATGTAGGAAAAGATCTTATATGCTGTGCAGAGGAGAGCGATTCCTCTGTAGTTTGCACATTGTAGGCGATTACCTTTTTTATGGATTGGTATCAGCATAGCTGTGTTCCAGTCCTGTGGCATGGTTTCAGTCCTCCAGATCATTTGAACAAGTTCAAACAATCTTGAGGATAGAGTTTCGCCACCATGTACAATCATTTCGGATGTTATATCGTCGATACCAGGTGCTTTATTGCATTTTAATTTTGACAGCGCCGCATCGAATTCCGAAACGCAATGAAATACAAAACATAAACTTCAATTTTCGATGCACAATATTTCAAAAACAAAATCAAAGTCACATTCTTTTCCTAGAAAAGGTGTTAACAACCTTTCCTAGAACAGGTGTTAACAACCCTCCCGCAGGAGGGATCGATTTTGATCGATTATGATCAATGTTGATCTACGGGTCTGACTACCCTGCGTACTCCAGTCCCTGCCATTGACATATGAGTTAGCGTGAGATATCACATACCACTGGCAATGGCAGGAGATGTCATTAGCCAAGATGATATCTTAGGGTGCTGGGGGACGAACTTTAATTAGTCAACGACAGCACTTCCAGTCTTAGCTGGGCAGCGTTCCGTAGCGGTACCGCTCATTAGCTCTTCCGAGGAATCGGACTAACACGTAGTTATGTATGGGCTTTGTGCCTCGATTGAGGTGGTGGGCGGTGCGTCTGGGGTGCGCTGCATCAGCTGGATTATTGGCATTTAGTTTTGTTTTGTTTTCTGCAAATTTCTCACAATTTGTTTTTCACTTATTGTTTTGTTATTGTTTCTTCATCTTATCATGAAATATTGGCATATGTCATATTTTGTAGTATGATAGGATTTTTTACTTAGTTATGCATTTTAAAATAAAACATAAGAAAATAAAATAAACATTTTGATATATATATGGCAGTACAACCGAAAAAAAATAAGTCTGCAAGTGGTAAAGCAAATTTGCGCAATCCACCCGCACATAAAGCGGCATGTCCACGGAATTTGCAGGGACAAAACATATATGAATCAATAAAAAATTTTAAAATAAATGTTCAAAACATCTGCGGATTGAACGCTAACCAGGACCAAGTGCAACATCATCTTGAGCACGACAAACTGAACATTCTATTCCTTACAGAAACACAAGTTTCTGAAAATTTTCTCTTTATAGAATCGCTTAATTCCAAATATAGGCTCGAATCAGCTTTCAAACTCCATCAGGGCGTATGCGCATTCATTCATGAGAGTGTTGCGTACACGCGCTTTCCAAATTTTGAACTACAAGGTGACGGCTTCAATACAATGGTTTTAAAGATTTGTCTTCCAGAAATGACTTTTTTTACAATAGCTTTATACCGGTCCCCCAACAAACGTAACCCAAACTTTTTTAATATACTGACAAAAATTATGGACGAGATTAGAGCAAAGTCCCCTAACTGTGAAGTTATCGTTACCGGTGACTTCAACGTCCACAACAAATCATGGTTGGAATTCTCCAAATCGACCGACGATGTTTACAATAGTGGAAAACTGACAGAAACTTTTGCCGCGTCTCAGGGCCTATTCCAAATTGTTAAAAGCCCGACTTTCACTCCCCGTAATGGTGGTGATAATAGTTTTCTTTTAGATCTCTATCTTACCACAATGCCAGATATTACGAGTGTCGATGTCGCGAAAGGTAGTATTGGAAATTCTGATCATTATTTAATCTCATCAATTATCAAAACTGATTTACTTAAAACTACAGCTCCCAAACCCCGTAAAATATATCACTACTCAAAAATGGATAAGAGTGGTCTTCAAAATTTTTTCCATGGTTTCCCTTTCGACCGTCATTGTTTTTACACTGACAATGTAAATGTTTCTGCTCAAAACTTTACAGAAACCATCCAATTTGCTATCAATAAATTTGTCCCTTTCTCCATAGTAAAACCCAAACAAAAATACTTGTATTCGAAAGCTGCCAAAACGGCACTTAGAAACAAACGTAGATCATTTAATATTTGGATTCATAACAAAACTCCCACTAATCGATCCCAATATCTAAAGGCCAACAAAATATCTAATCAGATTATCTCAAACGAAAAGTCCGAAATTGACAGAGCGAAAGCCTCAAAACTTACGTCTATGTCTGTTTCTGACAAGAGTTTCTACAGTGCCATTAATTCTTTAAATTCTGGTACAAAATTTTCTATTCCCCCTATTATTGATGGTGATTTAATCGTCAATGATCCCGCAAGAAAAGCTAACTTGTTCGCTGAACGCTTTGCTCTGAACTCCACTGTTTTGGAAACTCCTAAAGAAATACCCCAAATCCGGTCTTCAGGAGTTAATATGAATGAACTTCACTTCAAACCCAAAATAGTCGCTAAACTTTTAAAGGGGTTAAACATCAACAAAGCATCAGGAATGGACAATATTCCACCCATTATTTTAAAAACCTTTTCCAAAGAACTTGCACCAACTTTAACTAAAATATTCTACCAATCCTACAAATCTGGTATATTTCCCTCGTGCTGGAAGTTGGCAAATGTCCAGCCCGTCCCGAAAAAGGGACCAAAATCCGATATCTCAAATTATAGGCCAATAGCTTTACTATCGGTCCTATCCAAAGTCTATGAGCATTATATTAATACACATATTTCAAAATTTCTGGAAGAAAATCATTTAGTATCCGACAGCCAATACGGTTTTCGAAACAAAAGATCAACTACCACAAAGACCTGAATAAAGTCGCCGACTGGGGTGACCAAAACCTTGTCAATTTCAACTCCACCAAAACACAGCTGTTGATTGTTTCCAGATTAAAGACCGAGTTCCCCAAAGATATTTTATTTAGTATGTGTGATGAACCAATAGGTGAATGTAAAAACATTCGTTTATTGGGTGTCACAGTTTCAAATGACCTACTCTGGAACGATCATGTAATGACGATGGCAAAAAGCGCGTCTAAAAAACTCGGCCTCCTAAATAGATGCAAAAATTTTTTCACTCCATACCAATTGCTCCATGTTTATAAGTCCTATATTCGTCCCTGTATGGAGTACTGCTGTCAAGTTTGGGGTGCTGCCTCTGTTTCCATCTTGGCCCTCTTGGACTCTGTTCAAAAACGAGCTATACGAATTGTAGGTGATCGAACTTTGACATCAAAACTTGATTCCCTACAACATCGTCGCACTGTTGCTGACCTCGTTGTTTTTTACAAATATCGTCATCAGCAGTGCTCAGATGAAATCAGCGGCATCATGCCTCAAACTTATTCTTACCCCCGTTCCACTCGGCAATCGGCTGCCGCAACCAGTGAAACGGTAAAGATCCCGCGCTGTCATACTGGCAGATCGCAGAGAGACTTCTTTGTCCGAACTGCGTACAAATGGAATAGTTTGCCGGAACACTTTGTCTCAGGTGGCTTCAACCCACAGATGTTTAAAAAAAGCGTTAATCTACACCTTAGAACGCCAGTTGTTGTGGGACCCAGGTCTAGACCTGGGTCTTAAAAGGTATTTATGTGTTGTTGTGACACATATTCTAAACCCTATTACACAACACATTTTATTAAAAAAAAAAAAAAAAAAAAACATGAAATACAATTAAATTACTTCATGAATCAAATCAACGTAACGTAACGTAAAATAATCGAATATGTATTCTAATATTTTCTCAAGGGTTCTAAAGAGGTTGGCTCGAATTCTCAAGAAATTATGCAGAATCGTATATAAGGAGGAGTATTCTTACCAGCCATTGCGGATGTCAAAAAAATAGATGATGAAAATGATTGCTCTACTCTCACTCTCTTTCAATGTGTTTAAGACGGTTTTATTTGCAAAATTAAAATAGTTTTACTTTAGACCTGCGATGGCAAAGTTATAATTAAAATTGCGATAGTTTAAGTGGAATGTGAAATTAATTAATTGTAAACAAAAAGTTGTAACATGTATATAAAATCGTGCAAATAGAAGTTATTTTAAATTAATTTTTTTAAATAAAGTTTCAAGAGTCATTGAGTAGAAATATTTTGTGTATTTTAGTTTAGTATTTTAGACGCTTTGTACTGGAAATTTGTACAATCAACCGTTGGTGTTTCGAAGCTGTTTGAAGAATATTATAGATAGCAATATTGTTGCTGTATTGTTTTCCTGTTGTTGTGGAACAACTAAGGAGTTGAATACTTAATAAAACCTGGTGTTTGTGCTTACTAATCAGTGATCGAATCCAGAAGGAGATTGGGAATTGCGTTTATCGAATTGAGAGTAAGGCCAACGAAGTAAGGTTAGAAAAACTTAACAATACGTTTGTATGGATGTAGAAAATTGTGTTAAGGTGAAAATAAGGCTAATAGTGGTGAATTTAATGCACAAGAAACCGAAGAAACACTGGCTGATAGTTTTGATTACGTAATGTTGTTCAAAACAAATATATCTACCACAACCTTATTTAAGGCCGACCGAATGTTTTATCTTCATTTTTGTATTTAAAGTAAAACAACCGAATTTGTAAACTTAATGTTACACGAAAAACTCGGTTGAAACGAAATATTTTTCAGTTTAAAATGTAGGAAATAGTTTATGATACTAACTTTTTGAAAATTCCTCAAGCACTTGCTTTTAAAAATTTCGTAAAAAATTATTTCGAATTATCACCGCGATTGGGAAAGATTTAATAACTTCTAAGTTTGACTAACCAAACCAACACTTTAAACAAGCATTTTATACAATGAATAAATAGTATTATAAAAACCTATTATTATCGCATATCATCCTTTCACTTTTCTATATCAAAAGATTAACATTTTAACGTATGTATATTAATTCAATAATTGCCCAATCTGTTAATTAAATCTGTCTGGTCAAATCTTTCTTCTATTCTCTTTTTGTTTTTGCTGTAAAAAATAAAAAACAAAATTTCTTCTTTCGCTTCATTGACGATGAACAATTTTTTTTTTAACAGCTTGATCATCAAAAAAAGTTTCTGTTAGAATATTTTTAAAGCATTTTAATATTTCTTTTTTGTTAAATCCAATAAAAAATTTAATAAAAAAAATAAAAAGCCTATAAAATTCTACAATGTCTCGAATTAGAAGAATTAACCTTGAAATTTTATGTCAGAAGAATAAAATCGTCTTATATAAGCCGTGTTCGATTTGACTGAAACAACTGAAGCAACTGAAAAATTAAATGCAATTGTTGTTGTTTTTTCAGTTGTTTCAGTCAAATCGAACGCACCTATACATTGAAAGAGAGTGAGAGTAGAGCAATCATTTTCATCATCAGCGTATTCATCATCATCATCAATGTCTTATTATCTGATTATACCAATCCCAACTAACCCCCTATTTCAAATATAGAAGAAAATACTAAACAATTTGTGGTTCAATCTTGGTTCTGTCGGAATTTTATGTAGGAAAAAAACGATGGAAAGAATACTTATAAGAATTAAAAATATTTAAACTTTGGATGGAATGACTTGACTGACATCTCGGACAAAGACGAATTGATTTAAAGAAAAAAAAAATAGTAAGAAACAGAAAGTAAAAATTATTCTTATTTTTTTTATTATACCTGTAACCTGTTGCTTTTTATTTGTTATATTTATATTGCGCAGAAATTTTGTTTAGTAGAAAAAGATAGACAGACTGATACCAAATAAAAAAAATTATAACAAGTAAAACTGAAATTAAAAAAAATCCTTGATATTTAATCGAAATATTTATATGAATTAATACAAGGAAAAAATTACAGTGAAGATGTGTGTGATGAGAAAATTGTGGAGATTGTAAGTATATTTATTTATCTTTTTAATTTTTATTATTTTTCTTTTAAAATATCATAATAGAAAAAGAAATAAAGATCAATCATCGATCGATATCACATATGAAAATTAATGTTGAGAGGTAAAATGTGAAGAATAAAAAAGGTGAGGCAAATGTAATCAGAAACGTGTCGTATATGGAATCTTAAATCTTTCGAGATTGTTACTGTAAAAGGAATATTATTTTAGTTATTCGGAAAAGTCGATTGATATAATGTAACGATATTCAAAGCTAGAAGTTTGAAAGCTTGATAAGTTTTTTTCTCAAATTAATATAATATTTTGCTAAAATTTACATTCAAGATACAAAAGAATTCGTAAAGATCGAAAAATATAACGATCCTAT